>JAAXOA010000704.1:0-20483 GCA_036561885.1 Salina celebensis
CACCCAAACCCGATGAGAAACCAAAAATAGAAAGGGACGACTTCCCCGCGCCACCGTATCCGTATACTGATCCAGGTGCGGAAATGAATGCAGCGAATATGGAATAATTAATGGGTCCGAATCTAAATGCAATCTGTTTTCTAATGCAACTGTTTAGAGAGACGTAAGAGGTGGTCAGATTCGTGGAAAGGAGTATCTGCGTCAGAGGATGAGGACGAAGCTGACTCGGTTTTTAAACCTGAAGACGACCCGAAATTAAAGGTACGCGTTGAGAAAGCAGACGAAGTGTTGCCGTGCAACGGTTTTATAAGACTTCATATTGTTTCATAGAAAGAAGAAGAGGAATTGAGCAAAATTGCTACAGGAATTGGGAAAGTATTTCTCCAAAATGTGAAAGAGCGTGAGAAAATTCGAGCTTGGAAGATGTCACACTTGGACCCACGCAATGCTTCCCGCACGCCAAATGCATCAAAAGAGCCAGCATTAAAACTCAGATATGATTCACCACACAATGCATGTAAGTATTACACCCAAATTTCCAATCAAGTTCAGAGGACTATCATTCTTTCTTCTGAAAACATTTTATTTTGTACCTACAGCACCTTCTAGAAATCTAGACCATCCTAGACCATGGGAAGAGGATGAGATTGATCGATGTTCAAGCTACAGATCTTCTGTTGGCAGATCGGTTGGTACCATTCCAGCATACAATGGTATGTTACTTTCACTATAAATGTTAATAACAAGAAATCAAGGGGAATTCGGGGAACCGGGTCTTTTTTTTTCTTTTCTTTTTTTTCTCATCAGTCCTTGTCTGGCTTTGAAGATTTTGCATATCTAATTTCAGCAAAACATATTGCATGAAAACTACTTAAAATGCATGATTTTGATCTAGATTTTGAACAATCACAATTGTACTCGCTTCTTTTTACCTTGATAATACAAGAGTGTGATTTATTTTACCGGCTCTATACTTTAAAGACTTCCGGTGCCTTCGAACATCTTTTGTTTCATTTTTATTTTCTGACTCTCTTCCTTCACTAACTTATGAGTTTGCATGTGTAACTAATGTGTAAATAGTGGTCTCATCTCTGCGAACAGCGCCTAAACCTGGCTAATGGATTAAAATCCGCTACATTACCTGCAGCTGGTAGAAACGGTGGTCCTGCTGGAATGATAGTAAGTTTTGAGTTTTATTTGCATTACACCTTTTTTATTTTCCTGCTTTTTTGAGATTACCTCACGATAATGTATCACGTGTATATTTTCTTCAAAATGACAGTTTCCTCTATGTTGATTTGATTGGGTCCACCGTTATAAAAACAAAAACGTTTATGTCAATTTGTGCTTATATGCTTTACAGGACTGCTTACCCTTAACACTATCTATTTAAGGTATAACTTAGCGCTTTTATAACAAACAATCACGCATTAAAATTGTGATTTATACCATTGGTTCTATGTAACTCATAGAATAACAAATCCTAGTTATCGTAAAAATGCTGAGCTACGATATTCGCTTTATTGTAAAAACATTGCTACTGTTAAATTGTACAGCTTGTAAACTTACTAGTAGAGTGTCTGTTCAAAGTCGTACTTTTAGTCTTTCCGTAGAACCAAAAATAATTTTGAATTTTTACTGTTCATTGGGGTGGGCAAAACGCGGGGAAAATTCTGGATGGATTATGATAAGTGGTATGAGGGTTGGGTGTCAAGGATTATTAAAAACGTAGCCTGAGAAAACAATTTTTTTCTTTGTCTTTGCTTTAACTTATCAATGAACTAGTGGTAAGTTCGCTGAGGCAAGCACCGAAACCAGGCTACACTTTGGCTCCAAGATCTCACACCTTCAGCAGTGTTGGTGGTGCTTCAAGTCAAGCTGCTTTGACCGTAAGATATCCCTTTCAACATATTTCATTATACAAAACAAACTTAATTTGGGAGTAGACATGTATCATGATAATAATATTATCTCCTTGCCAACAAAAGTATTTGTAATGTAACATGTAACTTCAGCTCATTAGTATTAAAATGGGGGTTGGGATTAAATTGCACAGTTAAACGTTTTAGTCGCTTTTACTAAGGGGTTTAGTGGTTTTAGGAGAAAAACGCTTAAGGAGGGCTGTCGGTATTATGTGAGATAAGCGTGAAAGTTATATGATAAAAGAGATATTCTGATGGATCCACTACTGCTGGTTAGATTTAACGAAGGAAAAATACTTTTAAAATGTTTTTACAAAACAAAAAGCGAATCCGATGTGAATGGATAGAAAACTAAATAGGTCCAAATACTCCATGATTGTCAATAAAAATATAAAATGTTTATTATGGACGTTTATTTGTCAGGCGGACTACCCATTTGGAGCCATGGGGGAAAAGACACACAGTACCGAATTTAGCAGCGCTCGTTCAGACAGTAAGACTATCTTAAAACCCTTCAAATAGCCGATATCAAGTTCTATATATATTGAGGTCCTTACCTATGGAAATGTTTACTTGTTTTTAGTTTCTACGGGGTCTATTACAGAGGCAGATCGACGAGCTTTGGTAAGGCAACAATCGCAAGATAGTAAAATTGAGTGTGAAAGGGAAGGTTACTCAAGTTTCTTGTTTGAATGAATATGATAGGGTGCTGATATTCGAAGTTCTACAACATACACAGGCGGCTTTCGCTATCCATCTGCAAGTCACTCATTTACGTCGTTCTTTGCCTAATATGACACCCGTTATGTCAACGGAGCCACTTAAAGTGTATCCTTACCATTTACTTATGACTTCAAACTATCGCTTACCAGCAGATGTGGATCGGAACAATCTAGAGGTGCGTGAATATCATATAGCATGACTATTTTCTATGCTATTGTTAGGGGATTTTTTTTCAAAGTGGGTTTTATTGCAATTCACAGAGACACTTGAGTGATGCCGAGTTTGATGCGATTTTCCACATGAGCCGAGTAGAATTCTATAGACAGCCTGGTTGGAAACGGAATGATATGAAACGACGTGCACGCCTTTTTTAACGAATTGTTCTTCTTTGGATTATAAATATTCTACTGATAAGCTGTTCACTCCACATTGCTTTTCTTGTACTGCAACATTTAGAGTTATATCTAGTCTACCTATTCTTCTCTCTACCATACAACCCAATTGGCGTAATCTTTCCTTGCTAGTGTACACTATAAGATAAACCAGCACTAAATCAAATTTGTCGATATTATTTGATGACTACGAAATAAAGTTATCTCGTAAATAGCAGCAATACCTGCCTCACAAGAGAAAATTCATGCATGCTAACTAGTTACTTTTTTTCTTGCAAATTAGGATTTTCTCCAAGTCCAAATGTATTTCAATTTAAAACTGAAATGAGTATATTTCTATCTGTTAAGATTGTTTAAAGCGTATTTGTTCGTATTATATATTTTTAAAATGTACATTGACTACATTTGTCATTATAAGTTTACTAACCAGTTTTTTTGTTTCGTACACAATGAAACAAACATTAAAATCCGAAAAAATTCAATGTAACAGAAGGAGTAGCACATTTATATAAACAGTTGCTGATCACTTCTCAAACCGCTGTTATGTATATAGGCTCCTTTGTGTGCCAATGTAGAGCGGTTAATACTAAATTGTTTTAAATGTTACAATTTTTTCAAACAAATTTTACTTCCGTACTTTTTTTGTGTATACGTATAAGTTACACAGCCAGGAAATACAAGCGCCAAGTAATTTTTCACATGAATAATGAGTCTTCTACCATCTACCAACTGTTCACCTGAAAAGAACGTGGTGTAACAATGACAGCTTTAACAAATCAATTTTATATAATTTTTTCAACTGCAAATAGTTATATTTATGTAATGGATACATTCTGATAGTACGTTTGCCTGGTTTTCCATAATGCCCGTACGACCATTAAACACCCACGCGATCGTTTAACAACTTTTTAAAACCCAATATTCTTCAAAAGTTCCTATCTTAAAGAAAGTAAAATGAGATCTATATGCACAGGACAGCTCTACTAAGCAGCTTTTATAACTTGTCCTGAAAATGTTTAATTTTTATTTTTTATGGTTTATTTTGGATAGTCTAACTAGTTTTAAAAGTAGCCTTTGTAAACTTTGCGTAGTCACCGTTAACCAAGTCAGTTTAAACCAAGTATTGTTTTTTGAATAGTCAGGATTGTTAAATGTGTCCATAAAAAAATTTCCTGAAATGGAGCAGCCAATTTGCTCCTTCAATTTAAGTATTCCTTCTCAAAACATGTCTTTGACTTTGGCACATTACTGTTTGATTAAAAATATACTCTATGATTTTTTAAACGGTTTAACCACCGAAATGAATAATTTTAATAGTTTCGTAATATAACCCGTAATTATCCGTTAGGCGAGACTGAAGACACTTTTACCAAGGCGGTTGCTATCTAATTTACATTTACTGTGTGTCTGGAGTCTGGAGCTGTATGCAATGATAAACAAAACAATAGCGATAAAATTAAAAGTAAGTTTTTAATGAATTTGCTACGCATTACGAAAAAAAATGTTGTGTTAAGACTTAGGGACTAGTAAAAGAAGAGAGAAAAAACTACTGCCTCACAATTTTAAACATTTCACATGAAAAGCCTTGCTATTTCTTCTGTTTCTTTAAAAGAAGCTAATTATGAGCGATTACATACAAAAGGCGTATAAGGATTTTTTAAAAAATAAATGGGAATCATTTCTGTAAGTATCAATTTTGTAATTTTTTTTTCACTGGTCACATCAGTAAAAAACGGTTTGATACAGAGCCACTAGCTATAAAAATAATGAATTTTAAAGGAGTGCTGCTAAAGGAAGCTCTCTGCTTTCAACGAAGCTGGGTTAATAAAGTTATGATTTGTTCTTTCTGCAAACGTACATAAGCAAAATGTTTTACAGAAAGCTGCCAAAAAGATAAATAATTAGTGGTTTAAAAAATCTTTTATACATTTAATTACATTTTTGTGTTGGGTTGGAAGCTATAGTGAACGGGAAAGTGTGACGACTGCTGGGAAACTTCACGGAAGTAATATTTAGAATAACTAACATTTTAGTAAGTTATCAAAAACATAGTATACTTTATACAATTGTTAAATACAATATATACTGAGTTGACGTTTTGCCTTACAAGTTTACCAATAAATATAATATTCTCAAATTTACTATGATAAAATACACATACACACAAGTAGTTACCTGAACAAGGTGTTGGATAGTAATGAGCTACTATGGTAATTAGATAAGGAAGACAAAACGAATAAAAAATAGTGGTAAAAAGAAGGACGATTTGGTTAATTTTGTTGGTTTGACGCAAAGACATGAAAATAAAATTCTGCCGACTATTTACTTTTAATGGAGCTAATTTGTAATTGTAAAGAGATTTTGAAGAAAGAAAATTATTATCTCTCTCTTATTGCTGTGAATTTCAACATTAGGACAAAGGAGGTTGTCCTTAAGACAAGCTGTCATGTTTCAATGTAAAATATGTCTTTAAAAATTGAATAAAATGCTGCTGCTATAAGGATACAAATCAGTTTAATATTTGGAAACCAAATTCTTAACAAACTAACGTGCTTGACCTTTCAAATGACCCTTTCCGATCATGATTTGATTTTGATGCCTGACATGAACAGTTTCCAAGAATAAACGAAAAACCCACAAATGCCTTTCTTGGATTTACAGCGTGCGGCCAATATGCATTGGCATGTCTATTTGCTCTGCAACTCCATGAGATCGTCATTGAAACCACATTAGTTTTTCCGCTTTTACAAATATCTGATTTACGTCATGTTTCCAGGGAATGAATATAACGATACCATTGGTTTCCCAAACTACATCCTCTGCAAAGTGTCTGGACAGGTTATTTCTGTTCATAACGTTGATGGATATAGTCTAACATTAGCGGCATTATCATCATGACGGGACACATTTTGTTTCTTATAATTGTGTATTCATGTCTACTTCCTGGAAACGTGAACTCACTAATACGCAATGATATAACAGATCGGTGCATCCAGTTCGTCCCTACGAAACAAAATGGAGACGTGGTCCGTGCGTCGTCATGTACTTGGAGTAACAAGAATGGAAGGTGAATTATTTGAAAAATTAATTTTATGAAACGTTTACAGAAACTTATCCAGTATTTAACGTTTAGCGTCGACCCTGACAGCAATTTGGAAATAGTTTCGTTACAAACTGGACATTTTATTGTTCGGCGAGTGATCGACACTCGGGTGCAAACTTCCGAGCATTGCTTGTCTGTCTCCGGGGAACAACCAACAGTGGCTGCAAGCTGTGATTCTCAACAATCACAATTCCGGATTGATATTGTAGAGCAATCGAATTTTAAAGGATTACTCACGAGCCAAATGTCATATAAGCTGCGGAACAGGGCAGGAAAATGTTTGACGGTACGACCGGGTCAGTCTCAACTCGTATTCACAGATTGTACACCTGGCCGAGGCTTGTTCCAAGTCTGGTCAACGTGTCGTCACAATCAAATGTGTGATGTTCCCTTCACATGGTCAGCAAGGAAAATTACTTTCCCAAAGAATCAAACAGATGTCGATAACAAGATATCTACACCGAAGCAGATCACTCAATCTGGAAAGTTATACTCTCTGGACTCAATTGGTATTGAGAATGAATTGCTATACACCATACAAAATGTTGTGTTGCTTTATGAGGGCGATGAAGCGTTTGTTGTCGATGGAATCACCGAGTTTTTTCCAAATGAAAGTATTCAGAAGGGAAAGGCAGTGGGTAAAGCTATATGCGAAGAAAGAGTCTCGCAATGTGCCCCTTGCAAGACAATGGCTGAAGAGAAAACCGATTTGAAAGTTAATGAAACAGTTGCCTTGCTTATGAAATGGATGGCCGAATGCAATAAACCACAGGCAAACCTAGGATACAAACGGTTCCTTTCTGGAGATGTGCTCGGAGTTCCAACCCATTTGTTTCCAACTTTGGACCCCTCCAGCTTTGCGTCAGCGAACGAAGTTGACAAGTTTAAGTTTATCCGTAGTAATGTGAGGGCATGCTTGATGAATAACATTCCAACGAAAGTAAACGATTCTGGAAGAGAAGCTGGAATAGGTACATCTAGCAACAATGTTCCACAAACTAGTCTTGAATATGTGTACGAATCAAAAGGAAACGTATCGAAGCAAGACTATGCATCAATCATAGATATCCGAATGCTTTCACAAACAAGTGGACAGAACCTAACAAGCATTGAAACTTTGTAACTTTCACTATAATATTTTGAATTAATAAAAATAATATTTTATTTACTGTTTCTTACGCTTATTGGAAGACAAGCATATTTGAGAATAGCAGTCATTACAATCGTATTTTTTGTGAATATTTTTTACATGAGTGTAAAAGCGAGAGGAGTGAGCAAACCGTTGCCTGCAAATTTTACACTCATAAGGTTGCTGACGAGAATGCGTGTTCAAATGGTTTTGGAGTTCGCTTTGAGTAAGGAATGATTTGTCACAAATTACACAAACTCGGGTTTTTCTACTGTGGCGAAGTGAATGAATTTTCAACTGCTTTCTAGTTAGGTATCGTCGGTAGCAGATTGTACATTGAAAGTGCAGGTTTGAGTAATTTAAGTTGTGTTTTTGCTTGTTGGAGCGTCGAACCACAATACCATCACAATTACGGCATTTATAACGTAATGCACCGTTGGAAGGGTCAGCATGGTAAACATTTGCGAGGACCCACTCACTTTCTACAACCAAGAAAAAAAAGTTAGTCAACTTGAGCTGGCATGACCTTGATTCTACTGAATGAAAAGTATACCTGGCGGTTCTTCAAATCCTACTGGAGCTTTAGGAATAGTTGGACACGGGACCTGACACGAACTGATTTGTGCATATGTGATCCAAAACGGCAAAGAGGCCCAAAAATTACCTGATAAGAATATTTACAAATAACAATAATAGGAGCAATATAATACATTTAGGCTACTTTTGATGCTTTATATTTTAAAACTCACTAATTAAACAGCACGTCTGGCAGCATAACTGCTGAGTGCATTGGTAAACAGGTTGACAAACTGGGACTGGGAAAGAGCCGTAAAGCGGTAAAGCACAACTTGAGACGGGATTCCTAACTTGTTGGGCGCATGTTGAAAGGTTACATACTGTTGATGAGCTACATGGTTGACTTCCAATTGCAACAGAAGACGCTCCAGAACAGGTCCAGTTAGTGAATGGTTTTACAACGTTCAATTTCCCGAAAAAACTTCCTTGCTTATGTGTTGGTGCATTAGGTGCGTACTTTATACAGGTGTCTCGAATCGGTAATTCTTCGTCATTAACCTCCTCAGTCTCCATTTCTTCGCTTTGTGTTTCACAAACGATTTCTTCGTTCGCAGATTGAGTATCCGAGCGATCATCATTGATTTTTTTAAAGTTTTCCATGCGTTTGTTCATTTTTTCACACTTCATTTCCGTATCTTTTTCAACAACCGTTTCCTTTGCCTTTTCACACGTACGCTCTTCTCCAGGTATTTCGTTTCCAATTTCGGCCGACATACTCCTTTTATCTTCATTTTGCTTCTCAGGTGGTCCTTCAAGTTTTTCATCTTTGTCCTCACCAACACTAACAGTCTTTCTCTCATCTTCATCTTGAGTCGGATCCTGATTGTTAGTTGAAGTACCTTGAATTGGTAAAATGGTTATTTCTTGTTTATCCGCAGAATGTTGTTGCCCGGTCGGCTCTAATGAGTCAGGGGAAAGAGTGAGGTCCACCTCACAGGCAAAATTCATCTCTTCATTGTCCCCCCCTCCGCCAACAACCGATGACGTTTCAACTTCAATTTCTGCATAGCAAAGAGGACAAGACAAAACGACAGATCACAATCCGAAGTGCAATCCCTTTAAGTTTTTTTTTGTTTGCAGATAGATGCTCACCTTGTGCAACATGGCTTGTGCCATCCGAGTCGATAAAAAAAGGAACTGCCCCTTCTAGCTTTCTCACCGCCACAAGGTTTCCCCCGATAACAGAAACAATTTCCACGTGCGCAGCTGTGTCTATGAAAAGTGGAGAACAAAATCTTAGTAAAACGTCCATTCGTGGAGCTTGGTAAATTTAAGTTGCGTGATATACGATTTTCCCTGGCATCCTGAAAGAACTCGTTCCTCAACAAGTCATTTGGTGGTTGTTGTTTCGCGTCCATCCTTGTCGGTGTCTTAGATCTATACTAATTACTTCTAGAAAATACATTACGATATTTTGTAGGCTGTTCACTTTCCAGGCAATGAACTGCAACTAACAAGTACCTCATTTTGATTGTTTCAGGAAGAACAGGAGAAGTATACATGGCATAAGTTTAACAGGGAGTACGTATCGTAAAGTCAGACGTAAAAAATGCAAATTATGCAAAATAATCTTTTTATCAACCTTTCCTCAACCTGAGCCAGGGCAGCGGCAAGCCGGCTATTGTAAGTACCTTCGAAATATTTTAACTTCTGAATTTTTGGAAGAGAGTATTCAAGTAACTTAAGAAAGAAATATTTAAATTATATTAAAATCTTGTTGAGTCCGACATTAAGTATTGGTCGCCCAAAAGGCAAAAAATGCAGATGTAAGGATTTCGTGGCTATGGGTTACTTAGAGAAATAGCGTGTAACTGCTGGACATGTATTAGGAGTGGAGAGCAGACAAGAATATTTTATTTACATTTAATTAAATGTTTATTCTTTGAAAGCAAAACAAACAAAAATACATAAATCTTAAACTAAATTGATGATTTTACTACATTTTATAAACGTAAATCATAAAACCTATTTCTATACGTAGTTTGAAATTAAGAACTAACCTTGGTAATCTATATATCATGTAAAAAAATTAAAAACAGCTTATCTAACGTAAATATCTACATATTTTAAAGACAAATCACATTCTTACCTCTGAGGGCTTTAATAACGCGACTTCAATACTTTTAAATTACGTTGGAACTAGCTTCAATAACTTTGAAAGTGACATTTTTCAAGGAATTTCAAAAAATACAAACTAGATGAGAACAAAACTTAAATGGAACTAGAAAATGGAAACTCTGAATCAAGTATTCTATTCTTGAATGGTAGTGAAGCTAGGGGTTTAGACAAATTGTTTGAAGTATTTACCACTTCTGTTACGCCTTCTGATTGATGATTTTTCTGTCCCCAAAAAGTAGTTCTCTCCGAAATCAACCATGTCATTTGCAGTTGTTCGTTTGGAGCACGACTTCTTCCCTGGTGTCCGACCGCTGGATGGAATCTGTCCTTCCAAAACTGCACCATCCGACCTTTCTTCAGGATGAACACAAGACTCCGGGGACGACTGTAAGAACCCAGTTCAATGCATAAGTATTTTGATATCGTTATGATATATACTTGATATGCAACTTCAAAGAAAAATTAAGATTTAACTGCAAGGTAATTTTTCTTACACTATCAGGGCTCCAGCTTCCCGTACTTCCGTCTAATGGAGAAGAATTGAATGCCAAGCAGCCACTGATGCCGTCCGGACTTCTAGGTTCATCTGCGTGAAAAGGCGACTGCATTCCATAGCTTTGAAACGGAGTCCAAGAAGAGTTTTCTCTTCGCCGCTGCAGTACTGGAGACTTCACTCCTAATGGCCCGATATACTGTCCCGGAGAAATCAATAATCCTTGATCGACACCAGTTACGTGACGCAAGCCAGGAATCAGCCCAGTCCCTCGAGCGGCTTCAGACACAAGTCTTCCTCCAGGGTTAACAAAGTCGGATGCCCATGAAAAAATGTATTCGCTCCCAAGCATGTCTCTAGGGGTTTCCTGTGTTGGTGCCTCCCGTTTCCGGCTAGATCCAATTGGTCCGAAATCCTTCTTTGGGTAATCATTATCTGCGAGAGCCTCACCGTCCAACGAACTAACTACGCTATTATTTCCTCCGTTGTTATCGAAATTTCTGAACATCTTTAGTCTTTTTGCAATGCCGGATTGGTATTATCTGTTGAGAAGCACACAGGTCGACTTCAAAATCTTAAACTGGCCGTAAGCTAACAATTAAACTAACTAACTTACCGTAATTAGGATTGTTAAAAACGATTTGTATTCTATTCTAGAGCTCAACAAACTCGAAAATGGCGACGACTGATCCTGCCTATTCGAAACCGACGAAATGTCTTGAAAAATATAGTCACGATATAAAATTTATATTTAGCGTGAGAAACTGATCATTCTCTTGTTCACGATACTTTTCCTCCTATTTTTGAATAGAATTTGATTTATTCTTAGTTTAAAAGAGTCATGATTTGAAAAAAAAAAAAATTAAAATTCTCTGTTCTCATGTCAGGAAACCATTTTATCTACTCTATTTTCACGAGACACAGACAATCTCCCTGTTCTAGGTTCTTGTAAATGCAGAATTCAAAATTTTTATTTAAATTAAAGAGGACAAGGCATTCCTGTCCTGTTCGACAAAAATGCTACTGTACTACTTCTGAAATTCGTTTTAAAGAACATCAGTTTTTTTCTTTTCTTTTATGTAAGTCGAAAATGATAACAATGCAATTTAAATCGTTGGATGGAACTGAAATATAATGCTAAGGAGAATTGTGTCGAATCGCCAGCCAATGAAAATTCAGCATTGTTGCCAGATTGTGCAGTCATCGCAGTTAGAAGAGAACTTGGTGACCTGAGAAGAGCATGTGACAGAACCGACAGTATGGAAAGCGACAGGAAACTTGGCAACGCGAACGAAACATCGGTTGGAACAAAGAGAGGCCGGTAGCTGGGTTTGTTACAGAACCTTCTGAGAGGAAACTAGATATTTAACGCAGGTAGAAACAAACATGTGATGGGTACTTAAGAATATGAGTGAAGCGTAGCGG
Organism: Salina celebensis; assembly: GCA_036561885.1. Lineage (NCBI taxonomy): Eukaryota > Metazoa > Arthropoda > Collembola > Entomobryomorpha > Paronellidae > Salina > Salina celebensis. The sequence goes on from JAAXOA010000704.1 coordinate 11,882, forward strand.
ATTCAAGATGGAAAATGTAGTCAGAAATTTTATTCAGCAATCGTGCGATGAATATTATAATCATGAATGGATAACCATTGAAACAGTCTGGAATACATAGGATGGTTAGACAAGGATTACATGTGGCTTATCCTATCCTGCAAGAGCTCAACATAAGCATTCATTGAGTGTTGTTATCATCTTTGACAGATTTTGGGATGGGGAGATTGTCCATGACACAGTTGACAAGATCATTTTGTGTGGTGTGTGTCTTCTGGAGAATACGTCAGAATCATAATAGCGAAGCGACCATACTTATAAAGCAAAAGGGAAGAAAAAACAAAAAAAAAGTTTGTAAAAATGGAGGGATCACGGGCTGTCGATAGGTTGAAAGTAGTTAAAGGACACTGTGTAACTAGCAGAGACCAGGTAAGTGTTTGTAAATAATATGCGAAATTAGGGCAATTGACTTAAAATATAACTATGGCTTCTCACTTTCCAGAAACGGTTTCGATTCACTATTAAGTCGCATCCACTGCTAGACGATGAGCAAAGATGTTTCTATGAAGAGAATGGATACGTAGTTGTCAGAAATTTGGTTGATCCCAATTTGCTTGACCGATGGAGGTACAGCTGCATCTTCTTTTGACTTCAAATATTACTAGCCAAATTTGATTCAAACGTATAGTAACAATATTAATTTCTTTTGTTTAGTGATAGATTTAGGGATATTTGCAATGAAAAAGTTGACAAAGGCAGGATAACGCTTATGAAGGACTTGTCTTTGATGAAAACTGGGGCAAAGGGAGAGCGACTATACAACAAAATACAAGATTTCATGTGGGACGATGTACTCTACGAGTTCATTTCATTGCCAGAGGTTCTGTTTCCTTTATTTTTTTCCAGTTCTATACTTAAGAAAAAAAATTCAAATCGTCTATTTATCCATTATTAGATTTGCGATTTGGTGGAATGTTTCATTGGCCCTAATATGAATGCTATGCATACTATGCTAATTAACAAACCACCAGATGCTGGTGCTGAAACTTCGCGACATCCGCTTCATCAAGATCTACACTACTTTCCATTTAGACCAGCGGACAGAATTGTTTGTGCTTGGACAGCGATGGAAACAGTGACCAGGGAAAATGGATGTTTGGTTGTTCTCCCTGGGTCACATAGAGGAATGCTTCAACCCCACGAGTATCCTGGATGGGAAAATGGAGTGAACAAAATGTACCACGGAATTGTTGGTTTTGACGGACATAATAGAGTGCATTTACCAATGGAAAAAGGAGATACGGTGTTTTTCCATCCTATTTTAATACACGGCTCTGGCGCTAATAGAACAAAAGTATTGATGAAAACCAACCAAACTGATATTTGTCCAAAGTCCCAATATTCATGAAAATTTGTGTTGTGATGCAGGGATTTCGCAAGGCAATTTCATGTCACTATGCAGCTTCTGAATGTCATTACATAGAGGTTTCTGGTACAACTCAACAGAGTATTGCCGAAGAGGTTGAAGCCATTGCGACCAGACGAGGGACATCCGTTGATTATCGTGTAAGTAATAGTACTAATACGTTTCGCCATTTCTAATATAATGATTGAGAAATTATCGTGTTTAACGGTTGAATTTTAGGACATTTGGAAGTATCGAGGTCGATTAGTACGAGGAATTGAAATCAATTTGTGATGAATTCTGAATTATTATGTGGGATGATGCGCAAATAAGATTACACACATCATTACTAGTTATTGTGATAATGACACACACAACAGCACTTTAATACGGTATTAAGATTTGCCACAATTTGAAAACATTCGTCGTATATTTTTTCCTTCAATTGTTGCAATTGGTAAACACTTAAAATATACTATTTGTTTCCTATGAACTACAGCTACAATCACAATTTGTGAGTGAATTCACGATATCGATCAAAGTGAAAATGATAAACTTTTTGCATTTGTAAAGAACATGATAAACTTGGTAAATGTAAATATAAGTAAGCAAAATTTGGAAATATTGGTAGATAGATATTTTGTCTACTGTTAAAAATGGTCAAATTCTCAATCCAACAGAATAGTCCGTGACATTTCGTAACAAAAACCAAAGTAAAATTGTCATTCTAGAGGATATGACGGTAAACAGAAATTTGCATAGTATAGGTATGATGTCACTTACTTTAACAGTTTGTGTTATTCATTGATCTGTCTGAATAATACGTTACCATCTGTAGGTTTGTGAAGAGCCTTGTATTTGTTTTTAAAAGTTTCTAATAACTTACATTTAAAAATTCAATTTGGACACACAGAGCACGAATAGAATTAAAGACATGCTTGCACACCTCTCTAAGCTCATGTATCTCCTGATCATTAACCGGCCTATCGTATGAAAGGAAGAAGGAGACAGGGGACGTAACATACGTAACATATTTTCAATTATTTCATCCTACGAGAAGGTTCGGAAGCAGTGGGAGGTGGAGGAACTCCTTTCCTTTCCAAATCGTCAAGGTACTCCACCAACAACCGATGTCGTTCTTCTGGCAGAGCGTCCATTATAAGATAACGCTTATCTTTCCCAAGTGTTGCTTCGATGTCCTTCATCGTGTGAGGGTTCTCCCTGATTTGTTGCTTTGTACGGTACGTTAACGTTTTACTTTCCTGTGACAAAATAATATAGTCAAACACATTTGATTCAAAAATTCGCTAGATTTGTGTTACACAATTAACTTTTTACCTTTAAAAGTTCCCGAAAATCTGTTTTCATTGATGAGCTTTTGTCTTTCAAGTACAACTCGAATTCTCGTTCACATTTCTATGGAAACCAAATAGAAAAGTCACTTTTTATTGTTTTATATAGTATGGCTACCAATATATGAATCATATCAATACTTACTCTATCTGAGGAAGAGTACTTGACATAGCGAGGATCGTCCTTAATTTTTTTCTTCATTTCTTTCCAAGTGGAAGTAAGCTTGACGTCGGCTTCTTCTAACAGTTCCCTACACGCATCAAATCAAACATCTTGTATGAATGACCACTACATTTTCTTCTATGAAATACGCCCAGTCATTGAAGCTTGTAACATACCTAAATCGCTGTTTCTTCTTTTTGGAAATGTGTTCGCAATGTTGCAAAAATAAATCTTCCATTTCTTCCTTCGGTAGAATGGATACCGCTGTCCAACGACGATCCCGCTTAGCGGCCTTCTTTACATCCTTCCAAGTAACGTCAGAAGATCTTACTAAATCTGTTAAAAGTGACTGGAATTCCTGCACTGCTTCCTCATGCCTGTAATGATCACGTTCCTTGTCTCGATCTCGTAAATGACCGGCAAGTGCTCGTTGTACCTCCTTTTCCCTCTCTCGCATACTTGCTGCCTCTCGTTCTTTTCTTTGTCTATCCTCCCTGCTATCGTCCTCGGAATCATCGGTAATGCAGCCTTCTTCCTCTTCCTGTGCAAGATAAAATATGTTGTTTTTTTTACAAGCACAAAACCTTATGGATATTTATCATTAAAAATACTACAATACCGAAACATCTTCCATTTTCTCTGATTTACTATCCTCGCCGTCGGATTTGGATACAGTCTTGTTTTGATGAGATCCTCCCTCAGATTCCTCGTCTGAGATCTCACGATGCGACTTTTCCTTGAGACGCCTTGCCTTCTCTTTGTTTTTTGCCTTCTTTCGTTTCTTACGTGCCTTAGCTTCAGCCTTCAGCTTCTTCTGATGTATTCGAAACAGATCTTCTTTTTCATCCGAGTCCAGCGCCGAGAAGCGTGACTCATGCTCAAACCGTTTTCTTACATCTGGCCACTTGAGATGGTAGTCTAAAATCTTGTCTTTGAGGATTTCAAGAAACATCTCCCGAACTTTATCCCTGCTGTGTGCCTTTTCTTCTTTTTCTCGTCGCTTCGTCTCAGACGCATGTTCACTAAAAAACGCTTCACGGTCCCTTGACTTCTCAACTGCTTTAAACCTTTCATCCCTACCGTACTTCTGGCAAAACTCATTGTATGACAGCCGCGGATAGTGTTGAGATTGCACTTCGTCAAGAAATTTCATGAAATGCTCTTTGACTTGTTTCAGTCTACCTTTCTTTTCTTTTCGCTCCTCCTCCGCTCGCTCCTTGACATAGTTGTCAAATGCTGCTTTCCTCTCTTTTGAGGTTAGTAATAGATAACGAGAGTCAAACACAATTTTGTGAAGTTCTTTCTCCCAAGTGGAAAAAGCAGATACTTGTTTTTCAATTAACATTTCTCGGAACTGCTTCAGCCGAACTTCTAGTGGATGATTTGCACGCTCCTTCGCTGCACGTGCTTCCGCTTCAGATGCATTAACGTCTTTGAGAGCGTCCTTAGTCTCTATCTTCGTTTTGTCGTCGTCCTTTTTATCGTCTTCTTCCATAATTTCTTCTATAATGGATTTGTTATCGGAATCTTCCTCTGTAATTAAAAATATGCGACCATGAAAAAGTGAAACCAACTGAATGGCTAAAATCTTTTTACCCTCTGCCTCTTCGGTCTTGGACTTCTTAGGGGGTGGGTCTCCTTCACTCTCTAATTCCCTCTTTTCACCTGCCACTTTGACATCCTTCTGTTCAATTTTTGGCGCTTCAGTTGCAGCAGCTACAGATTTATCGGAGTCTGGTTGAGGACTAGTTGTACTAGTGGCTTCAGCTTTTTTCACTTTACCTCCAGTTTTGTCAGGACAGTTCCTCATCAGTTCATCCACATCCATTCGTCCTACGAGATCCTTAGGACGATCCCAAACTGACTGTTTTGTTGATGGATTAAAAAAGAAAACCCGCTTATCTCCTGTCCAAACAACGCACCAAGGTGTTCCCGCTACTGGAGTAGACGAAATTGGTCGACATTTTTCGCCAGCAGCTTTTTTCGTATCTGATTGCTGTGGCCAACACAATTGATTAAAATAAACTTTACATGAAAAAGTTAAGAAGATTAATGATTTATTGCATTAATATTACCTTTTTGGTTTCCTTAGGTTTTTGAGCTTCTCCCATTGTGCCTTCGGACTTATCCTCCAATTTGTCCTTTGTGGAAGATGTTCTGTTTGCGACTGTTTTCTGCATTTCTAAAACAAAAAACAAAAACAACCTTCAGTAATTTACATGATACTTCGTATTACCACATGTTACTTTAGCAAAAGTGATATTATTACCTTCAAATTCAACGAGGGGGACTGGTTTCTCCCATACGGAACTGTTTGTTTTAGCGTTAAAGTAGTAAGTCTTGCCATCAGGAGAAATATGTTCACTCCACTCGTACGCTTTTGCAATTACTTTGGGATCCATTCCAGCGATAACTGGCTCCACGCTAAAGAGTGGTGGCGGAACACCAGTCGGTGCAGGAACACCACCTAGGGGACCCCAAGGTTGAGGGAATGGTAAGGTCTGAGGGAATACTGGGGGCGGCTGCATTACAAACGGAGGCGGAGCACCAAGAGGAGGGCCAAACGCGGGGAATCCGGGTGGATGGTGAGCTTGTTGGGGAGGAATTTGTGGTATCTTGCCCGCCATTAAATCCAGAGGAGTTTTGTCGTCACCAGTCGGTACTGGTCCTGTTGGATCCGACATAGGAAATCCTGGGCCAGGTGGTCGAAATTGAGGCGGCATTCCAAATGGAGGAATATTGGGACGGATTGGTGGCGGTGCGTTTGGAATGATTGGCATTCTTGCCCCATCGGCACCTGGAAATCGATAAACTCTGGTCAAACTGATACATTCCATTCTTATAACTTTTGTTGTAAAATACAGTTTAACGCTAATGTTACCAGGAGCTGACGCTGGAGGACCTTGCAGTGCATTTGGTGGTGGTTGCTGAAAAGGTGAACTGCCTGGAGGAATCTGCTGATTACCAAATCCCCCATGTTGAGGGCCATTTGGTCCCTGATTTCCAAATTCTGGAGGGGCTGACGTACTTCCAGGGCCTTCGGAATTAGCAGGTCTTCCTGGACCAGATCCCTGATTGAGGTTACCTGCTGATCCGTTTTGAAAACTATCTGTTGCACCATGTGGTGTTGACCCTGACTTAGATGTCACACTCCCCACCTACAGTGATGCAATAAAGTTTTTTTAGTAAATTCTCGACCTCACCTCAAATTCTAGGTTTCTTGTCAGATTACCTCTTCGTGTCGAATTATCTTGACACCTGGCCCTTCGGGCCTTTCCCAAGTTGTTTCCCTGGTTTCAGTGTGATAAAAGTACGACTTTCCTTCCGCAGTTTTCGCTTCGGCCCAAACATTCTCTTCTGAATTGTTGGCGTCTGGACCTGGCGCTGGGCCCGGAGCCGGACCAGGCCCCATGCCTCCTCCCCCCTTAATAATAAAAGCAAAATTATTGCGGTTTCTCAATATGGTTCACGTACCGTATTGACTAAGATAATGATCTACCATGTGACCATGTGGTGGCCCATTGTTTTGCCAGCTGTCACCATGGGGACCTGGATTGCGAAACTTTCCTCCTCCTCCACGGTTACCCATGAATCCTGGTGGTCCCCTTGGTCCCGGACCCCTCATGTTTCCTTGTCCCATAAACCCTCTGCCTCCACGGAACCGGGGGTTTTGCATGCCTCGATGTCCAAACCCATTATCGAATGGGCCTCCACGACCTCCACCTCTTCCTCTGCGAAAAGTATATAAAATAATGTTACAAATGTCTGTGATTCAGCACTGTAAACGCTTTTATTTTTTAAAAAAACTTATCGTACCTCCAACCTCCGCCACGATTTCCTCGCCATGGTCCTCCACCACCTCCACTATTGTCATTTCCAAAGTCGCCGAAACTGTCATTGTGGTAAAATTCTTCAAACCCACCACCTCCAGGACCAACATTTCCGCCTTGTGGTGGTCCTCCTACGTCTCCACTGTTGTCAGCCATTAAAGTATCTATCTATCCTCACTCCTATCTATTCCTCTTTGGCTAAATTACACATCACTTTTGGATATAACATAAACTTTACTACCCTATCTAGCCATTTTAACAGTGTAGACTATTCAAGCACAATAATACACTATGTTAATTGTGAACCAGATGTAATTTAACGATTATGCTATTGGGAATGGGCGACTGGAATGATATTTAAACTTTCATATATATGTTTTTGGCTGGAATCGGTCGTAATTTTACGGTATTTCTTCTGAGTGACTAAACTGGAGAACTTGTCCCTATTTTGACACGTTTAATGCATAGCGTAGATTCCCACATTTATCTCATTTATTTAGAATGACACCGGCATTACTAAACAAAATCAGTTCAACAGTCCCCTATTGGAAGCTGAGATCGTTTCTATTCACGTCTTTAACATATATAACTGCTAAAACAGTTATTTTCAGAGCCGTTTTCTTTGATTTTCGCATTGGTTCCAATCATCAGTCGATGATTATGGATTGAACGCGCAATCAACTTTGAATCCAGACGTGAAGAAAATCGGGAGACTAGCGAGCATTGCAGGATAGCCAGCGTAGTTGGAAAGTGTGGAAGCAGGTTTGCCGCATATCCCACTCCTGACGTAGGCCAAATCCTGCTGTCTGATATAAAGACATGCAATGGCTTCATTTTGCGCTACAGTGTACTTTCGTTTGAGAGTAGAGTCTTCGATCGCATCGGGCAAGAAAATGTCATAGATCAATCTTCCTCATGAATAAACCCCAGATCCAGTGATTAGCTTGTCAATCAATTAAACCAAATAAAGTAATTTTATAACAACCGGAAATCGTATTATTATTACAAAAAGTACTTGATACACTTGAACATTATCATACCACTCAAGCAAGGGTTTAACTGCCGAACATCTATCTGCCAACTTTGTGACACGATCCTGGACCAATGCTGACTTGGCTAAATGACAAAAAAGAGCATGCTTTTGATCCTAACTGGATCGATTCCTGGGGTTTGGAACACTGGTGGAACTATTATTGATTCAGTTTTAACTAATCTCTATTATGTTTTTTATTAAGTCGCTTTATTGTAAATTTAATTGTTCTAAGTTATTGCCAATGTTTGATACCTTCAAATAGATTTTTTCACAACTTTATTTTTAATTCTTGGCGATTTAAACTTTAAACAGTTATTTTAAAGTGGCACTTCTTCTTCTGGCACAAGGGTTAGAGTTAGAAGTCAGAGCACAAAAACGCTAAAAAAACTTCTAAAACAAACTAGGCAACGAAACCGTTCTAGTCTTGTTTTTGAAGTTTATGGGGCAACTTGAAAACGCGATATTTATAAGTATACCGTTTACAAAAGAGTTGAAACCGCAGAACACAGAAGGAATAGGATCACGCATGTACTAGAAACTAGACGCAGACCCGCCGTGTTGACCTATTACGTCACTAAGAAGTTTTCGCTAAAAAAAAGCCAATTAAACCGAACTTTAGTCACTTAATTAAATGCGAATTAACGATTCACCACGAGTTACTTTTATATGGTAAAATTATTGTTTAATTGATTGGGAAATATCGTATATTTGTTCTGTTTACGACGGTATAAATGGAACATCCTTATCACGTGTTGTGTCTATGTTTAGACTCGATCTGACGCACAGAGAGGACTACATTACAGATCATACAGTTTATGAGATCATCTTTCGTGACACCTC
>JAAXOA010000705.1:0-20482 GCA_036561885.1 Salina celebensis
CTGAAGGAGTTTGCTTGCGAGAAGTGTGTCTCGTGCTTTTTTTCAGTTGATCATTTCGATCGTCCTCACAAGGCGTTTTGTCGTTTTTTCGTGTGTATTTGAAAGCATCCAGATTCCATATCCGCGTGTGTGCATGAATTGTGTACGGTTCCATGATTGAGAACGCGATTAATTTGATTACTGTCTGATTACCAGTCCAATATATTCCACATCCGTTTATAGTAAGTTCATCTCTTGGTGGCAAGTAACTACCTAGTTAAAACTATCCATAGTGCATGGTGTGGAGTGAAAGTAAGTTGAAATTCTCAGCAGCCTTGAGGTCAAGTGTGTTAAATTGATACTATTATGCACAATGGGCCAAGCCAGAATTCCAGTTCCTCTGATTAGTGTGAATGTTCGGTTCCAGGAAAATCGCAGTGAAAGATAATAGTTGTTGAGTGCATAACGGCTGCAAAGGTTAAAGGTTATCCGAGAGAAAGTGTGCATTGTTTGCGTTGCCGTCATGTGTGGGATATGTAGTGTGCTCCCGGAGCCTATCCGGATACCGCTGGACCTTGGAAACCAGTCTGATGTAATCAAAGTATGCATTATACCCTTTGATCCTTCCTACAATACACACATTTTTAAAGTGCTCAAGAAGTCAAAACAAAAGACTCACTTGAAGCGTTTATTCTAAAGGAGTTTCTTAAAAACTATACAGTTACAGTACAAATGGTATATTCGGCCAACATATAAATAAGTAGCATAAGATTCTAATATAAATTCTTTTTGAAAATTTTGATAAACGTTATCCGTTTCTCATCATCATGCTCTGTTTATTTGCTACTAATGAAAAAGCTTGTAAACAGAAATCACTGGTATGGCCGGATGATAGAAGCTCAGTTGTCTGTAACGCATAATCGCCAAATATTCCTGTACATTTTATATTATATTTTTGTAAACTTGCATACAATTGAGAGAAACTGTTTGATTTGGAGTAGATCCGAGATTTTGTCGAGCATTTGGTGTGGATCTCGCAGGAGATCCAATAAAAAACTATGTATTCAACTGTTTTTTGCCAGAATAAATTAAAAAATACGTTGTTTACTAGCAGCTCATAGCATGGTCTTGTAGAAGCGTGAATTTCATTTTGACTTTTGAATGCTGAGCAGAATGCCAGCTAAATTACCGAGGAATTTGAAGTACTTGATGGTGTCTGTTGTTCAACTTCAATGAAAAATTTGGCCGTTACAAACGTGCTTTTTCGTGGGATGTCTGTCTTCTAGACAAGGATTATTTTCTAAACTTATTTACGATTGTTACACTGATAATCGTATACAATGCATATCAGTAACAAGATGATTTCTTTAATCAACATGATGATTATACTTAAAATAGATATCTTAATAAGCCTTCAACAAGGCATTCTAACGAAGGTTAATAGTGAGTCATGAACCTACTGAACACGTGGAGAAGATCCCGCATTCATTAGCATGCACTTAAGTACAAGTTATCTAGGAATTTTAGAAACTGGAAAAGAATTTTAACTTGACAATCAACCTACTATTATGCGACAATCTTGCATCAACAAAAAATGTGTACCTAAAAGTGACTGCTACATCTCTGTAAACTTGAAAAGGTATGCTTCATTGGTTGGTTTGCTGTGAAACAGAATTTCGGTTATAACTTGACTTGAAGCAGTATAGTATGCAAAAAACAGCTCCTGAATGAGTTGTGTGAATGTGTTCCAAGTTGTTCCGAGACATTTGTCACTGTGAAAAATGTTATTTGCATAAAATTTTTATTGCTTTGAGGTTTTCATCGTGTTGGCCATGAAAATTTTAAAATGCATCTGGATTCATTTTAATCTTCGTTTTGGGAATCCTCATTATGTGTTTTTTATTCGCTAATCTTCACAACTTGTTCTAACTAGCTTCAAAGTTTTATCCCTCAACGTTCCCGTTGAATCTGTTTTCATCGGATCCCGAGAGGAATACCATATCCGTCCTACTATTTACATCTTCCTAAATAATGAGTGTATGAAACAGATCATTGTTTGTTTTAACAGAATTCACACTAAGTGTCGAAATTTCACTGCCCGTAAAGATTCATCACGTAAAACTCAATAGATCCGATACAAAGTCAATGTAGGCAATCACGTGTGGGGTTATTTGGTGTTGGTATTTGTCTGTTTACAACATCCATTAGTCTCAAATGTTAACCGAACTGTAAGTCCCTAAGAGAAGTCAAGGAGTTCTGTGTAGGTGTTGTTTTGGCACATTCTCACATAATATTGTTTGCAAGGTAGAATACTTGTGAATGTATGGTTTTCTGGCCTTTCAACGCTTAAACTTTCACTATACCGAATAGCGACTGGTGGCACTCAATGCAGAGCAGTAGATTTCAAAACTTACACCATGAAACATGTACAGATTTAACTTGGTTATAGCTGTGTCGTATGACTGCGCTTAATTTTGGCACAGGGGGATAATGGCATGATTTTTTATGGAGATAGCATCTTCCCGTCTTAAATAATATACGGGCATTAATGATACTTGAAGAGATGTGATATTTGATCTCGATCACAGACTCTCGAATTCGGGATGGTTATAAGTAGAACAGTTGTTGTGAATCGAAACCTTCGACGTATTTTCTGTTTCAAATGCCAGAGGAGGATTTGGAGTTTCTTTGTTCTACACAAGGTCTTGTGTTCAAGCGCCTGCGTGTTTACTTCTCGTACGCTTTCCCAATAGGTCTGCGTCGGAAATTCGGGTTTGAGGATGAGCAAGTTATAAATCCTACTTTCCACATTCTACATGAATGATTAATTTGTTGATTTTAAGACAACCATTATTCAGCACATCAGGAAGCATTTTATGACAGGTCAAGTTTCATTCGATGAATACCGGTTTAGTATGTCAGTAAAGCATGCGCATGTATATACTAGTTAACTACACACATCTTTCCATGCCCTTAACTCATTTTTTTGCATGCATTGATTTTTTATGAATCATCAAGGCTTAATTGATGAAATGATTTAGTATGAGTGCTCATTGACTTATTGACATTTTGTTATTTATTACGACAGGGAGCGGAAATGGTTCGCACATCTCGTTTTTGCAAAGATGCAAAGGACGGGAAATACATGAAGTGCTTATTCGATGACTGTAGAACTCTTTATGAAGCTTTTAGAAGAGGAGCCAAAGAGTCGAGTATGACTTTATCTTATTCAAGCGTTAAGCACATGACATGGCAGGAAGGATATTTAACTTTAACTGCACTTTCTTCCAACAGATAATGGAACATGCCTCGGATGGCGTGAGAAAAATAAACCATATCAGTGGCTGAATTATAATGAATCCCTGCTGAGAGCAAAGAATTTCGGATGTGGTCTGGTGCACCTGGGTAAAAATCTAAACATTGTGCATTATGCATGGTTCATTATTTTCGAAAGTGGAAAACTTTGACGAAACGGAAAATCCATACAGGTTTACAACCCGGAGCTCATGTGGGAATTTACAGCCAAAACTGTCCAGAATGGGTCTTGGTAGAACAAGGCTTGTATAGTTATTCCATGGTCATTATCGCTCTTTACGATACTTTGGGAGCAGACGCATGTGCTTTTATTATAAACCAAGGTAATTTTAACGGACTAGCTGAAGCGAAAGTATTCAATTACATGCTGACATGGATGTCTTGAAAGTTGATATGAGATTCTAATGTGATTTCTCTTTGTTTCAGCCGAAATGAATACGGTAGTTTGCGACGATGATGTTAAAATAAATTTACTTCTCGACAAAGCTCCGCCATGTCTTCGTAGGCTGGTCCACATAAGAGATCTGCGAAGGGAAACTGTGGCGCGTGCGAGAAAACAAGGAATTGAGTTAATAAGGTTTGAAGATGTGGAAAGGCTCGGATCGACGCATAGCCACAGTTATCGTGAAAGGGTAAGTGTTTAGCTTCAGACCATATGTCTCATCTAATGAAGCAAGCTTTTAGGTTAATGTACTCTATGGACCTAATTTCCAGCCTCCAACACCAGACGATACTTGTACTGTATGTTATACATCGGGAACAACTGGAAACCCGAAAGGTGTAATGCTTAGTCATGAAAATGTCATCGCTTGTGTGTCGTCAGTACTCTTGCAACTTGGAGAACATCGACCAAATAGATCTGATGTGATGATCTCTTTCCTACCGTTAGCTCATATGTTGGAACGCTGCTGTCAAGTAAGGCATTTCCTGAGATCCAATGAATCTACTCTGATATGAGTTACAAGTATAGGTATTTTTGTAGGTGGCGATGTACATGCAAGGTGGGTCTGTCGGTTTCTTCCGCGGTGACATTCGTGAGCTCATGGACGATATGAAAGTCCTTAAACCCACGTTGACACCAGCCGTTCCTCGATTGCTCAATCGAATTCATGACAAAGTGATGGGCTCTGTTAACGGCTCCACTTTGAAGCGCTTGTTGCTGTCAATGGCTCTGAACAGCAAGTATGGCGAGCTTCAGAAAGGTGTCGTGCGCAGGAACACAATATGGGACTCTCTGATTTTTAAGAAAGTTCAGGTATGGAAACTCATATCATTTAGGAATGTTTAGGAATACAATTTGGTAATACCTGAAATACTAATCGATGCTGATTATGTAGGAGAGCATGGGCGGTCGTATCAGGCTTCTTGTGGTTGGATCAGCCCCACTAAGTGGAACTGTTTTAACCTTTGTCCGTTGTGCTCTTGGATGTGTGGTATGAAACCACAAACCTGGTTGTTTTTCGATTTTCAATTAGACTCTAAACATTTTGATTTTTTCTTATTTCCAATGTGCATACGAAGGTTGTGGAAGGGTACGGGCAAACAGAATGTGTAGCACCGTGCACTTTAACAATTCAAGGTGATTGTGTTCCTGAGCACGTTGGACCACCATTAGCTTGCTGCTCCGTCAAATTAGTCGACGTACCTGACATGGAATACTATGCCTCTGCTGGTCAGGGTGAGTAGCTGCAAGTTTTCATATACTTAAGAAAATTTGATGCATGTTATTAAAAAACTGTGCTGTTGGTTGATTTTAGGTGAGGTTTGTGTCAAAGGAGTGAATGTGTTTAAAGGATATTTCAAAGATCCTGAGCGAACTCGCTCCGTCGTCGATGACGAGGGTTGGCTTCACACTGGAGATATTGGGATGTGGCTTCCGGTACTAATACAAATTCTTTGTGAAGATATTATGGGAAATATCCATGCGATTTTTAAATATAAACCGATTGTTTTTTACAGAATGGTACACTAAAAATTATCGATAGGAAAAAGCATATATTCAAACTGTCGCAAGGAGAGTACATTGCCCCTGAGAAAATTGAAAATATTTACATTCAGAGCCCATTTGTATCACAAGTTTATGTATATGGAGAATCTCTTAAGGTGTGTGAAAATTATAATTATATAACTCTTAAATTATGTCAATTCTTATAGTTGTTACATACTGCTTATTTTCTTTTATTTCAGTCATGCGTAGTAGCAATAATAGTGCCTGATGTGGAGACTGTAAAGCAGTGGGCTGCAGAAAATGACATCCCTGGCACCTTATCTGTTTTATGTGCAGATGAAAGGGTGAAGGCCACGATACTTTCACATGTAACTGCGCTCGGAAAGGATGCTGGATTGAAGTCTTTTGAACAGGTTAGTATTTTTCATCGGATTGTTGAACTACTGTGTAATCCAATCAGTTTACTTCTGGAAATCTAATCATTAATGTATTTAATTTTTAGGTGAAAGATATTTATCTGCATCCAGATCCATTTTCAGTGCAAAACGGACTACTTACTCCTACCATGAAAACAAAACGACCACAACTAAAAGCATACTTCAAGCCTCAGCTAGATGATATGTATTCTAGGTTAAACTAATGTGTCCGCGTAAATAGTATTTAGAGCACTTTAATGTAATCATGTTCCAATATTTATCGTGAAGTGCATAAAAGATCTTCGCTTAGTTGCCCATCATGATGTATGATTCTCACCACAGCTTATTCGATGATTTTCGATCTTTCACACCCTGTGGACTGTTGTAAAACGAATAATATTATGCTGCTATTTAGCCATGTGGGTCTTGCCTTTTGAATTTTTATCATTATCAAGATAGTCATGTAATGCATGTTGAAATGTATGCTAGTGAATGAATGAGTCAAGAACTTTTCTACGGAACGATTTATATCTGAAATATTAAAAGTGGCTTCTACCGATTCAATTCGTCATTTAAAACATGTGTGCTATGTATATTGTATTAAGTCAGATATATGTATTCTATTTATATACTCAGAGTAATAGTTTTAAACATTTCCTTTAGTTGAAAATTGTTGCCCTATTTTGCGTCAGTGCTCAGTTATTCGTTTAGTTGAACAGCATTCTCGCGGAAGGTAGATTCAATCAGGGAGTAGCAGTCAGAAAGCAAGCATTTTATTTGAATCGATTGAATGGAATATGAGAGTTTATAGATAAACTCATTGCCCCTGTTTACTCATGGAGTTCTGAAATATTCAAAGATACTTTATGACCAGTTTCATTTTACCTACTTCCAAGAGTGTTTAAACAACCGTACATATTTTAATAGGAAAAATTGTGATGTTAGCATGTTAGAGCCGATTGTTTCTGTGTATCCTAAGCTGCTGAAGCGGTACACGTAGTAAAATTACCTGCACATAGTTATTTATTTTAAGAGAATCATAATTCGAATTTCAAACATGATAATTATTACTCTTATTATATCTTACATTAGTAAAGCTCAAGATGTGAGACTCATTATGTGTGCCAGCAAAACACATAAGTCACAAAAAAGTTTCTTGTTATAAGCTGCAGGATACTTAATTTTTACTTTCTTCCTACATTTATTATCGTGGTGCAGCCTTTCGAATTCCACATTGACACTTGTTCCCACGTATTTTGTATTTCAATTTCAAATGCTTTCCGTTTGTGTTGCTACTCGATATTCCACAACCCATTTGTAATGCTGGTCATGTATGAAGATGGATTAGCGAATTCTTGAATGACAGCGTTCTAACAGGAAGAATAGCTATGTAGCGAAAGATCATTTTGTGTCACTGACAGCCTACTTCTAGTCCAGACTGATTGTCCAAGTAAATCTTACTCATAGTAAAAAGTGTGGTGTATACGTAGCAGCTAGCTAAAGACGAATAGTACCATACTGCAATATACAGTAATAAAAAAACAAACACGATGTAATAATAATAGATGTAAAAACAAATTGATTTTATCATCGTTGTAATTTGTAATATCAACCAATCTCCCTTTCACAATGTGGAATTCTCTGGGTATCAGCGCATTGTGTATTTTTACTAATTCTGCGTTATAATATAAGAACAGTGTAGGTACGCAGTCTACCTACTAAAAGCGTAAATTTCTATACTACATTATAGAGGTATCTTAGAAAAGAGCATAAAGTATTTGTATACCACAATACATAAAGAATCGTTTTGTTTAAAGCATTAAACCAAAAAATTCCAAAATATAAATACATTAGTGAAAAGGTACGTCGGAGGATGTGTTAACTTTATTCTAGGCAGATAGTGATAGTATAAGTTACAATAATAACTATGAGCTAAATGTTTTGTTTTGGTTGTAAGCAATAAGATCTGATAAGCACCCCAATTACAATTAATTTATTGTTGTGGCTTCCCTAGTAGAGTGACAGCATAAGCACCAAAAACCGCCACCTTGATCTGTGCGTACCAAATACATGCAAGATAAAGTATTCACAAAAGAATACAGTTGATTTTCTAACTCTAGATTACGGAACGGTTCCAACCGAGATCGACAGTTCCAGCAAGTTAAGGTTATAGAGACAAGGATGAACCAATTTTGTGTTGATGGCTAGTACCATCATGATAGATCCTAAAAACAGTTCCAAAATTTAGCGTGTACCCGAAAAGAATGAGTTATCAATACCTTTTGCTCGTATCCAGTTTTCTTTACGACGGTAGGATACACACACACTCTAGCATTATAATATATGATTATTATATAAGAAGTGTTTAGCCGAAAAATGTTTGAGAAAAATTCGTCACTAATTTTTGATTAAATTAATACGATAATAAAGAAGACATTTTCCCAGAAACGGTTCGCTTCTAGTTTTGTTTATAAGATTTATTTCTCTTGCATACATCACAATATAGCATATAATATGCAAATCATACTTAATTAGTTCAAAGTTTAAGGCTATCGTTTGTTTCATATTGACATTGACCAAGATGAATGTTGACCATTACGTTTCGCTTTAGGTCTCAAGCAGGTCAAAATAGATTTATTAATTGACAAAATACGCAAAGAGTTGTATTCTACTAATAGTCCTACGTTGATTAGTGCTCAACTGATTGATTTGGTACAAAATGACGATAAAAGTTGTACAATATTGTATTCTTCTATTTCAATACTAATCCTATATAAAAGTACAGAATGTTTCGCGCAATACAATATGCTGCCAACAAATTGTTTTTCTTTGGCTTATTTCCCCAAATTTTATAACTCTAACAAGTGTTAACAGCCAAATTAACAGATATTAGTTAATGAAATCATGTGTTTTTTTTTGTTTTTGTAACGGAATTGCGCGTTCCTTTCATTCATGTGACATGTACAATTAATGTTGCGTGTTTTTTTTTTTTGAGTTCTTCATAAGCAATCATTAGATGTTAGATCATCAAATATTGGGAAACCTGAAAATACACTATCTACACTACGATGTAACTTGGAACGTGAACTTTGCGTAAGCTTACTCGGGGTAAAATGAGATCTTGTTGAATTTCGGCTTATACTTTAATCAAATCAGGTTCTCCGATGATTTTTTGTTTCTTCCCATTCGGTTGATCGATGTCTTCAATCAATTTGCGTCTTTCGGAGGGACTGATCGGTCGTTCCTTCGGGGATCCTTCCACCAGCATTATATCAATCTATGGAATCATAGAAGTCACAATTGGAACTTACTAACATGCGCAAAATAATGCTTGTGGCACTATAAAATTATTATCTAACCCCAGATTGTTTCATCTCTGTTAAAACTTCGTCCAGAGTTGCAACCACTCGGTCTGCATCTTTCTGCGTGAAAACCATTGGAGGCTTCATCTTAAGAATGTTTCTGTACGGTCCATCTGCACTGAGGAGAATAAATTCTTGTTTCATTCGGCTGATAATATGCTGTGCTTCAGCAGTAGCAGGTTCCCTCGTTTCACGATCTTTGACCAAGTCAATTCCAACAAACATGCCTACTCCACGAACATCTCCAATTATCGGGTGCTTATCCATCAGTTGACGTAAAACGTTTATCAAATGATTCCCAATTCGGACTGCTTTCTCACGCAAATTTTCCTTTTCAATCACATCTAATACTGCGTTCGCAATTGCGCAAGAAACTGGATTGCCACCCGTACTAGAAATAGTAATCACAAGTTTTCATCTTCTAATTAGTACTTTTTATAAAAGTGTAATTATAGTCATCATAATCAATGTCAATAAGAGTGTATTTGCATAAAATAAACTCACAGTGTTAAAGTATTCCACTCCTGTGTTAGCAAAACTTTGGGCAACTTCGGGTGTGGTAATGACAGCTGCCACAGGATGGCCATTTCCCATCGGTTTTCCCACTGTTACGATATCTGGAATGATATCATCGCCCTGCAACTGGAACGCCCACCAGTGTTTCCCANGTAATGACAGCTGCCACAGGATGGCCATTTCCCATCGGTTTTCCCACTGTTACGATATCTGGAATGATATCATCGCCCTGCAACTGGAACGCCCACCAGTGTTTCCCAACTCGACCAAAACCGACTTGCACTTCGTCAGCGATGCAGATTCCGCCAGCTTCGCGTACATATCTATGGAAGAGTTAGAAAATTATACACTCACGTTTTCAATAATAATGAATAGATAGATAACATTACATATCACACGTACCTGTACACATTTCTCAGGTACCCTGGAGGCAAAATTACTTGCCCTCCACAACTTTGAAGGCTTTCTGAAATAAATGCCGCAACGTTGCGTCCATTATCACGCGCACTTGATATGATTTGCTTCACGTCTTCAGCATACTTTCTTCCCAACTCAACAGTTTCATGGTCAGTATCACGATATTTCCCTCTGTATGAATCGGGACAAGGAGCCTTAAAGACAAAATCAAAGGTTACAATTTTTTTCACTTTGACCTGAAGTAAAAGTGGTTTCAGACAACTTACCACGTGAACATGATCTGGTTTACCTCCTCCTCCAGGTAGGTTGAATTTGTATGGCGAAATCTCGATCAAAGATGTCACATGTCCATGATAAGCGCTGTTGAAAGTGAAAGGAAAGTACACTTAATGGAAAATTTATGCGTGATAGATTTTGCATCTCTGTATTATGTTTAGTATTTGTCTACATTCTACACATAAGCCAGTTTATCGACCATTTAGCAATTTAAGTGTTTCATTGTCATGAAGGAAATACCATCATGTCGGGGTTTTAAGATTTGCCATTGGTATTCTTTCGCCATTACTGTTAGTCATCATATCAGTTTGTTTGTGTGAGAGACACATAAACGATACGTGTCTCGCAGATCGTGATTTGTCACTTTTCATTTTCCTTGTACAAGCAAACACCGCTTCGGCCATACTAAGCAAACCTTTTTGCCCATTTCAAAAGCTCAAGATTATGAATCATAAATCTGGATGACCTATAATCCTAATAGTGCGATTCGTAATCGATTTTCTTGATTATCTCTTATCGCTAATCTCTTCGTAAGTGGAGGCTACCAAAAGGAGATAAGATATGGGTTGAGTGACATTTGGGATTAGATTGTCTAAGAAAGCTATAATTCTTCAAATACCATTTGGCTGTTCCAAACTCTTTTGCTTATCCTTCATGAATGCGATTAAATTTGTTTTTGTCCAACAACTTGTCGGCTTTTACAGTGTCGTGTTAATTTTATGCCTAATAGTCCTACAAGGCTACTTTGTACAACATGTAAATGCAAGCCAGAACAACAAAAATACTATTAGTCCACCACGTGTTGGTCTATTACCCATATTAACCATTATAATTTCGAAATCAATAAAAAACTTGAGACGATCTAAATCCTTGTTTTGATACAGTCTCAATTTGTTTTTGGTTTTACATATCTGGAACAACAACGTCTGACATGGGACAACCTAAAGAATTATGAATCATGATACATTGTACAAAATCTTCAATCGCGGTTTGCTTCACACTGATTGTATCCAGCATCCTTGGTTTCATTGTAGGTACTTTCTTTGAACTACTTCGATTATCTATGGGTTATTGAAGATACTTCTTTCATTTTAAAGTGACTGCATGATAAGAATGTATCATAAAACGAGACACTAGTGATGAAATCAATAATCAATCACTAATACTGATACATTTATGAAATGTTTTTTTGTGCAACGGGGAAAACAAACTCTTTTCATGATTGAGCCATGCGGCTATCACGAGTTCAAAGGTGTATTCATTTAGTGCCCTTTGTCGCCTGATTGTTACCTCTCGAAGAAATCATAAGATAAGCAGTCATAAGCCGGAGAAATGAAAGAAAGGAAACTTTCTCAGTATGCACGTGAATGTTTGAAAGATCTCTTAAGGAAATTATAGCTTGAAATATGAATATGAATGTATTTGTCAGTATGCTTTGGTCGTTTGGTCCAGCTAGGGTGAAAGTACGAAACTGGTATTTGGCGGACAAAAGAAAGGGCAAACTTACTGATCCAGCGTGATCACGTCATGATGTTTTGTGTGTGCCCGAGCCAATCTCAAAGCCAAGTCATTGGCTTCTGAGCCGGAGTTGACGAAGAAACAGACAGACAGCGGGGCAGGGAATAAAGATGTTAGGCGTTTTGCACACATCACTAAGTTATCATGAAGAAAACGCGAGTTTGTGTTCAGAACGGACATCTGCTCAATCCCAGCTTGCACAACCGTTGGATGACAATGTCCAACTGCACGAAGCAAGATAGTAAAAAATCCTTCTTGTATGGGTGATCTGAGACTAATACATAATGAGATTTGTTTCGTCATTAAGATGCTTACCATGTGCAACGTTATTGATGCAATCCAGGTAGGGGCGATCCTTTTCATCGTACATGTACTGACCCTCGGCCCGAACTATTTTTATCGGGTCCTGCTTGAAGAAAAGCTTGCATGATGCCCTGTAATTAGAAAAATATTATGTTGGTTACATATGTGTTAATGTATAAAAGTAGTCATAATATTTTTATGCGCATCAAAAAATACGATATCTTTTGCGTATATAAACTCAATTTCAAATATCCTTCAAGATCCTGAATCGGGCTCGTTAATTATTTTCTCCGGTATCTACCGCTCTATGTCAAGAAATCGATTGTTTCTCTTGTCAATCATCAAACATCGTCAAAAAGTAATAACGTTTGACCCATTTGTATATTACATTTACTTGTAGTTTTGGTGGCTCTATATTTAACAAGGTTTGCTGGGACCTGGGCCAGGTCACCTGCCATTAAATTTGCAGCCTACCAGCAGTCATTACTGCGAAAAAAAATCAATAAAACCACCTCAACTTCTTGGAACACGCAATCTAGTGTATCGTTATAAAATTGCATGTTTTCTTGTTATGCATATTTGAGCTGTTATACTGGTTTGCGTGACAGTATGTATATCATAATTTTCCATGCTAAATTCTTTAATTACGGCTTCAAATAATACTGTTGTGTTTTGTATGCCTTAAAGGCTTGGTATAGAAGGCCTTTTAGTCTTAAAAAAGATCAATACTATATTTTATCTAAAGCCAACTAACTTAACTACTCCGCATTTGCACGTAATTGGGTCTACCTACGGCAAGTGTATGAACTCTATTCGCCAAAAATCTGCCATTCTCACGCTGAATCAACGCTAAGTGAACAAACTTTTCACATTTCTAGTTGAAATCGTAAAAAATATCTACAAGCATCCGAGGTTGCGCATGGTGCAAGCAGTGCTGCTAACCTTGTCATTTCAAAAACGCGGTGAAGTTGCCAACTGCGATGAAATTGTCAGTGGTTCAACATTTTCAATTCAGAATTTCGATGGGATGGAAAAAAATTAATTTATAAAAGAAAAAAACGCTAAAGGCATGAATACAAGCTTATGCCAATTTTGTACTGAAACTATAAACATTTGCAAAATTTGCATAGAAGATGCATAACAATCACATTTTCTATACAAACTTGCATATCACAAGAGGCGCACATGTTCAGAAACTGGTTAGAACTAGAACCAATTATCAATAAAAAAAATATTGGCCTACCCAATATGTCGTTTACGAAGGCGGACGGTATCGTCTTTGGACATAAACTCCATTGTTGTAGTTGCACCTGACTTTCTCCTAGCGGGTGAAATACTTGAATAAAGATTGCTTTTCTTCTTGGTGGACTCCGTGACTGGCAAAAACTGATTGAGCTACTTCAACTTGCAAAAATTCGCGAAAATTTTGTACACTTTTTTAAATGGTTTTATGACGATATCCAACTATTGGAATGTTCTAACACGTTTAATTGGCTACTGTAAAAAAATAAATTGTTTAATGATATAGTATAAACAATGGCCTATTTAAGAAATTCAATAAATTTGTATTATTCAAGAAAATTTCTCAGGAATAGTATCAAAATATTTTAAAAAACTATCGCGTTAAATAAACGGAAGTTTACGTACGTTGGTAAACCGTACGCAAAAGAACGTGTGGCTAAGACCAGCTGCTTGGAGCAACTGACGAGGTTTCCAGGAGACACTTATATACTTACAATTTCCAAACTAAACTCTAAAAGGTTCAATATATACTACTAAGACTCTTATGAAAATGATAGCTTGTATGCAAGTACGGCTCTTGCAACCTGAAAAGAAAGTTTTGGTTGGTTGAGTGAAATATATGCATACTATCAGGGGATATCATGAGGAATATGCATACCAAGGCATTAGCAGATTTTGGCCCTATATCTGTGACGAGGACGAAGCTTCAAGCTTCTTAAGAAGCATTTAACGTATCTGAAAAGCGTTGAAAATATCAAAGACACACATGCGTCTATGTAATGGAGACTGTCATAGCTGTTGTAATTAGTAGACCTCGTGTACTCCGGTGTGAATAGTCAAAAAGTTGTTATATGGCACAGTGGAATACTGCGAACTACGAGTGATTACCGTCTATATAGGCAAAATCTATTTCGGTTGACAAAACGAGGAATACCAAAAACTGCTTAAAATTGTTTATTACTTTGACACTTGTTCTTTTCTTTTACGCTTTTGTTTGTAATATTTTTTTGCGTGTGTAATATCAGCAAACACTCATTGAAGCAGAGGGAATTCTAACCTTTGAACTATTTAGGGAAAACAAACCCTATGAATGTCACATGCAGACATTTTACACAATTCTGTGGTTAAAGCAATATTTCGTGGTTCTGGTTGTATTAATCTTCTTAATGATCAAATTTTTATTTAAGTTTAGTTAGCGAAATGTATTACTTTGCCCCAAAGAAATTGAAAAAAAAAAATTATTACACTGACGGCTACGTCTGTCTGGTGTTTGCATTTCAGAAAGTAATTAGACTTTTCTTCATTCATGACTGACACATCATAAGTTTTTAGTAAGATCATTTCTTTGATTTTATTAGCGAAATAACTTGATTTTTATGTTACCAGAATCGATCTCTATATAGAATGTGTAGCGTTGTTTTATAATTCTAATACAAAGTTATGATAGCATAAAAATGTCTTTAAAATACTTTTTAGCTTGTAGCTTTTAGCAAAGTGCTGAATGTCAAAAGTAGTGTGGAGTAATTAAAAAATTGTTTTCTAAATTAGCAATGCGGAAGGCGACCGCAAATAGTTCGTTAAAGTTGAAAATTCTACTTTATAGCAATTAAATTCCCTTCTGGTCCTATATAGAGATCAAATGTTCCCAAATCAAATTCTTTAAAAGGACACAAGTTGCATATCCAATAGCTGAAAGCCAGATAAGATGTCATGTCACGAGTTTCTTATAAATATTCTGCCATATTTCCTGTTTCATGTAAGTAGTTGACTCTTTTTGGGGTGAATTGATGTGAGAGATGATCTGGTTTCACAATTGTGCATGAATGAATTTTAAAAGCTTTGTTATCATTTTGATTAAGTTTCAAAATTCAAAATTCTCGTTTTCTGTTCTTTTATCAGATTATATATGGTAAAGAATTTATACATAAATGTAAATTTCCTGTTGAACCAAAATGCGAGTGCTGATAAGCTCCTCACTCACAACGCTTATACAAGAAGTGCTAACTTGATGTTTTTTAAACAAATGCATTGATTACTTGTGTTTTCATCATTTTCGTTAGATTGACGATGACACAAGACATTTTTCAGCATGATAGAAATCTACGAAAGAATATAGAAGGGTAAGATACTGAGCGAATCCACTCATAAATAGAAACGGTTCTTTTGTCTTTAGCATATTTGATTTCACAACAAAGGAAAATTCCGAACTCATGAATAAATACTGAACTTTTAATCCATGGAAAGGATATGGTCATGAAACATGAAAAGAGAATGAGTTAGCTGAGTCTGAGCAACAAAAGATCTCTTTTCTTTGGTGAATGACCCACATCAAGTACTATTCTTGTGGTTCCGCTAATGCAATGTTTACATTTTAATGAAAATAGTTATTAGTGATTGCCGGCTAGAAATATGTTAGTGTTGCCAATTGACGTAAAAGTGTATTTGATTTGAATCGTTGATAAATCGAAATCGCAACTAATCACTACGCAGATTATTCATTGTCCAAAAAATGTCCAATAAATATGGACAATGTCCGAATGACTAGCTGTTAATTGATCATACACTGTGATTATTACTGACCACGATTTCGCCTGTCAGATAAAAGCTAGCCAAATCATTAGTTAGGTTAGAACAAAATAACTCTGAATTTCGTTTGGAACACGATTATCTTTTATTAGGGTATTTGCGAAGTTACAAATTGTTACTACATTTTATTGTTGTCAAAAACATTACAATTACTTATGAACGAATTCACACGAGCAGCAATCGCATTTCTAATCAATCAAAGTACAAAGGTCAAAGACAATTTACTTACATTTTCCATATTCACAATTCATGTGTATTAACTAACATTTAACATTATTTCCGGTTGCTGGCAATTTAAATAATATCCATAACTCAGTATTCAGTATTACGCGTTGAATTGATTGCAAACATTTGAAGTTACACAGTCAAACCACTAGGTATTTTAAAAACTTTCTCGCTCATTTAAAACAACCCATGTGCGTCGATGATCTTACCGCGTAAATACGACAAAGTGGTATGATATTTACATTACAACATTAAATTATACCCCACTATACTCGGTTTACAAATTCATCCTTCTACCTTCCACTGAAATCTGAACTGCTCTTTGAGTTTTCGACATCCGTTTGCGCTCTGCAAAGTTTCTAACGTGCTTATCTAATCTTGTCGATTGCTTCCGATTTCCCTATAAATCATAAGAATTTACCGATTAGTTCATTGACTTTCAATTCATCCTACAACTCACTTCAGTCTAGAGAAACTTACTCGAGAGATGTCAACTTCAGAATTCCATTTAGGTCGAACGACATAATCCTTATTGGATGGCATTGGTACTCTTGCTCGAGGAACCCAACCAGGATCACCGGGTCTTAATCCACTGTGGGCCAATAAATCAAAGGTTGCATCTACTTATACCAATGATTAGTAAGTTTACAAAATTATAAGTAAAATCCTTACCCTTGTTCACCAGTCAAAGCCTGTTCAATATCCTTTCTGGAAGTTCCAGGTGCATCGTCAGACAGCCGTCGCCGTTTTGGCATTTGTTCCAAGTCTCTCTGTTCTCTCTCCTCCTTACTCATTGCCTTGAAATCAGTGGATAAATTGAAGATAGGTCTGGCCCACTGACTTATCATGCGACCCGCCTTTTCCTTATTCTGTTTGGTTTCCTTTGGATGCTTATACAAGTACATAACGGCCTTTCCAATGCCGGATTGCTTCAAAAGGCCTTGGTCCATTTGAGGGAACTGGGAAAAATAAGCATATATTTAGAATCTAACTGGATTGATTTACTCCATGAAACATATCATTGGACCCTTACCTCCGTTAATAATTTCAACACGGATTCCCTAATCCTTAAAGCAGGAAGACTCCTATCTGGCATAGGCGCCAACCAATCGGTTAAAATGCTGAGTACATTGCATTCAAGGAAAGCCATTTGAAGGTCGTGCTTCCTTAAATGATAGCATAACAGTTGGCAATAGCGCAATTTTCCTGACGGCCGGTTTCCCGTCTTTATTGAAATCACGATCTTCCTGAAATAATTGATAAAAAATTGCAAGTTACACTTCATTGGTTCCTAATGCTTACATCGCAATCTTGTGACGAATAATCGCTTGACGTTTACCTCAGCTGCTATCCTCATTTCTCCCAAAAGTTGAGCAATCAAATCATCATTGTCGTTAATAATTTCGATATCCTTCCGTTTCTTCCTTCTTGTTTGCTCCGACTTTTTCTATATGGGTAAATACAGTTTAATTAAGTACATGAAGATTTTTAGGAATCAGTTTAGCTTAGTCCGTCATGGAAAATTACCTTTTGCAACATTAAATCAAAATCACTGACAAAATCAGCTCCGCCACTGCGCACTCTTCCATCTTCAGGTCCTGAATCATCAGAATCAGACACATCAGGTAGAACCGGAGCGGCTGCTCCCTCTCCACTTGGGCCAGGTTTCTCGCTGTCTCCAGCTTCTTTATTTTCGTCTTTTCCAGCATCTGTAACCAGAGTTAATTTTATTAGAACCGGATGCCTCAAACAAACATGAAGATGAATTATAGGTGTTGTTCAGTTCTTGATTAACATACCGGATTTCCTTGATTTGGAAGAGCCTCTGGAAGATCTGGAGCCAGACCTACTCCTTTTACGAGAACGCGACCCACGACTCCCCGCAGAGCTCCTACTTGAAGACCGAGACCTCGAGCGGGATTTTGACTTGGATCTACTACGTCTAGAGCCACCTGAACCTACAAATAACACACATTAGAACGATTTAATTGATATAGTAATTTTGTATAACTAAACATACCTGAGCGTTTTGAAGCGACTGAAGACCTCCTCGATGAACCACTTTCAGAACCCGATCCAATCCTCGCACGTTTCTTTCTACTTCTTCCTATCCTAGAGCCAGATCCAGCGCTACTTGCTCTAGACCCTGGAGAGCCCGATCGTGATCGTGACCTAGATCCTGACCTGGCACGTCTTTTACTCCTTGACTGTACTGCAGAACCAGCTGCACTGCTCGCTCGTGAATTTGGAGAGCCTGAACGGGATCTGAATTATATATAATTAGTAAACAGTTAAACGCCAGCGAAGACTTAAAGGTAATTACTGGTTGACTATTATCGTACCGAGATCTAGATCTTGACCGTGACTTGGAATTGGAGCGACTTCGACTACGCTTGCTAGCTGGAGACCCAGACCTCGATCTAGACCGACTCCGTGATTTACGAGACCCTTCTTCACCCTCTTTATCTGTCGTTTTAGCAGATTGTAAAAGCTGCGTTGGTCCGGAATCAACATCATTATCACTATTCTTGGGGATAATTTGAGTTGCACCAATGTCATCAGATGGTGATTTAGGACTTGCTTGGGATTGGGAAACACTATCCTACAGCATCGTCGTTAATGACCCTTGGAACCTTTTGGGTAGCATTAAAATCCTCTTCCTCGTTGGTCTCAGCAGCTCGCGGAACAATTTGTGTTGAATCTTGATCGTCAATTCTCGATGTATCAATTCCTGCTGATGTCGGATTAGGTGGTGGGGGAGGAAGCATTTGAGTCGCTCCCATTAAATTATCTTCGTCTTGGTTAATTGATGCCCGCCGAGGTACACGAAGGGTAGCTTCAAATTGATCGGTTTCATTTAAATCCATTGGCTCACGGGGTACAGCTTGTGTAGCCCCGTATAAATCATCTCCGTTATTAGCATGATCTCCTCCAAGTAACTGGGTTGGTCCGCTTAAATCGCTGTTCTCGTCATTTCGTAACATTTGAGTTGGACCGGTTAGATCCTCACTATCCATATTCCGAAGCATTTGAGTAGGACCGCTTAAATCCGGGCTCTCCACATTCCGAATCATTTGGGTTGCGCCACCAATATCTTCATCGTCATTGGTCATCATTTGGGTGGGACCATTTAAATCTTGATCTCTTACATCTCTTCGAATGACCTGCGTTGGCCCATCATCCACTACATTTTCGCTGTCGAAGTCCATAGTGCCCACTTGACGATCAACAGCTGATCAGTAATTATTTTTTTATTAAATGAAGTAATCAACATTCACACATGACTATTACTCATTCATAAAATAATAACTTTCAAAATAATTTTGGTATCAATTTACCTCTGATGTGTGTTCCGAACCAGAGTCCTTATCGTCTTCTCAAATCACTAATCACCGGTGAACGGTTGTACTTAGACAAAACTCATCGTTCACCTTGGAAAACTCCTCTGGAAAAGTTGCTCAATTTAAAGATACTTCCTACTACCTTCGTCCGATGATCGTAGTTTTAAATTGTTCTAAATGTTTGACAGAAATTCCTCCCGTCCAAAGTACCAAATTAGTTGTTTTCAGTAAGCCTCCGAAATAAATACTACTTCTCGTGAACACAGTCCAATTGTCCAATTACACTAACACAATAGAATAACGATAACTAACCACGTACAAAGCTAAATTCTCCTCATCGTTAGACTCAACAGCAAATCGAAATCTAAACAGGAGAATTTTTAAAACAGTTATAAGACACTTGTGCAGAAGCAGAAACACAAAACTCCAAAACAAAAATAGTATGATTTGGTATCAAAAGCCTGTGGTTTGAACTTCATGCAAAAACCCTCCGCTGCCTAAAATCCTTGATGCTCCTTGCCAGACATACACTTACCGGCGGACTACTCGCTGTCGCTATCCATCACTCTACGGAATGTTGTGCAAGAGTTCACCTTTTCCATCGCGCATCGTGAGCATTTTTAACATGAATTTTTAAGAACTTTAACTGGTATGAGAACTGGATATCTTAATGAAAGTTGAACACAATATGATACCTAACCTACAACCTACCTTTTGATGGTGGGTAGTTAATGATGAGTGCATGTAGGTTGATGCAGGTACCTTTTAACCACCCCCAGAATGATGAACTGACTTAACAGATAGAAGGATACAAATGGTTTTCTATGTGTAAATGGTATTGAAAATGAATGTTAATACGGGTAACTCAATGAACTCCCAATTCCCACTTAAGTAAATCAAATGGCGAGAAATGCAGGAGAAATCAATTTAATTAATTAATTTGGTGGCAGAAGAATTGCGCAATCGGACTTGGATTATCCAATCCATGCATATACAATTATCGAACGAATCCCTCGGCAATCAATCGTCACTATTCAC
>JAAXOA010000706.1:0-20480 GCA_036561885.1 Salina celebensis
GTGGGTTATTGTGAATCCAAATGCTGTAGGCTTCTACAGGGTCATTTACGATGCTTCCTTAACGAGCTTGATTCAAGAACAGTTAGAAAAGGACCACACGAAAATAAGTTTTGCTAGCAGGAGCCAACTCATTGACGACTACTTCAGGAGCGCTTCAGCTAGTAAGAAAGACCTCCAGAGGTTTACAGTTAGACAAAGTCACTACGTTAAACATGCAAATTTATGTTTTGAATGAATCTGTCTTAGAATACATAAACATTCAGCAAGCTTTGGGACTTACGCGATATCTCAGCCACGAAGATGACTTTATTGTGTGGACAACAGTAACTAACAATCTGTCACCTTTGAATACAAAGTTGGCAGATACGGACATAAACGCACGATTCCAGGTATTTTCTCTATATGCCATGTAAAGTTGCCTTCTAACGGTTACTTGTTACTTGTGAATCATTAATGAGGTTTGCTACAATTTTATAGCAATACATTTTGGGTCTGATTGAAGAACCTTTGAGAAAAATTGGGGTAAATCAAGATCCAGCAGAACATTACCAAACGGTTGTTTTGAGAACTCAACTCATGGACTTTGCATGTGCATTTGGTCATGAGATTTGCAAATCTACTGCAGATAACCTATTTGCGGATTGGGTTAATGCAGCATCACCACCACCAAAAGTTCCGTACGTTCAACGTTTGGAGACTTGTTTTCGTATAAATCAGTGCAAGGTTTCCAATTGAGTACTATTATTGTCCACGTAATTGCAATTTATAGAGTCCCAACTGATTTACAACCTATGATATACTGCGGGGCAGTAGCTAGCATGTCAACTGCATCAAATACAACTATTCAAACGCTGCTCCTTTCGGAGTATGTTCTAAATCGAGACAGCCGACAACAAAGCCTTATTGTAAATGCCTTAGCTTGCGATCAAACCCAAGAAAATTTGGAAAAGTTTGTATACAATAGAGTAAAATTATTGGGTTCATCAATTTGCCTCAAACTAACCATATAATATTCCAAAATTAGGTTATTGGAAAAAGCCATTGACAATGGAGCAGGTAATGAAATTGATATCAACACGCATGGGCTTCAATTGATGCAAAGCATTGGGAAAAACTCGGAAGGGAGACAATTGCTGCTTAGCTTTATGAAAGCTAAGACCCAGGAAATTACGCGAATGTAATTGCTACTTTGTTCCAGTACAGTTCAATATTATGAATAGTTGAAATGTTCAATATTATGTCGAATTTCAGTCACGGGGAAACTGCTATTTCCAATCTTGTGTCAACGATGGCTCCATATCTCAGCTCTAAATAGTGTCAGCGATTTACCGGATCAAGTAAGTAGCGTGACGAACAAAATCTGATGAATTTTATAGGGAATCCTCAACTTGATTTTTTAAATCCTATTTGGTACTCTAGGTTTTGGCCTTTGTGGAGGACCTGCTAAATGAGGAAAATCTGTCAGATGCGGTTCGAAAATCATTAGAACAATCGCTTCAAATTGTAGATAAAAACTCACAATGGATGACATTTTATTATACCGATATAAAAACATGGCTGAATGACAATAAATAATCATTCAATCTCAATCAATAAAGTTTAATTTACAGCAAGCAATCAAATACATGAATTGAAGGAATTGACGATATACGCGATCATTTCTTTGGTAGTATATTTTTATCTAGAATGGGCTTGGCCGAAAAGATGATTTCGTATGATGGCTCAAGCTGCTCGAACACTATAATCTATGAGAAAACATCAAAATTTAGCCAAGTTCATTAGTAAAATTGGCAACAAAAGAAGAGAACGAACCGAATCAAGCATACCTCATTATTTCCAGACTTGAGTAGAGGAGCTGGAACATATAAAGTTTGTTGTGGTCCGATTCGAAAGTATCTACCAATGTTGAAACCATTCACAAACACTATGCCCTTGTGCCAGCCGCTCATATCTAGAAATGTGTCGGTTGGAAAATCTTCAATTTCAAACTCAAATTTAACAAGCACTGGTGCGCTTTCCAAAATCTCACGAGTGTTCAAAGTCTTCCATTTGTTAAGTCTGAAAAATTGGTAGCAGGTTTAATGATCGTACTCATTATGTGAAAAATATATCAAACATAGTAA
Organism: Salina celebensis; assembly: GCA_036561885.1. Lineage (NCBI taxonomy): Eukaryota > Metazoa > Arthropoda > Collembola > Entomobryomorpha > Paronellidae > Salina > Salina celebensis. The sequence continues at coordinate 2,124 of JAAXOA010000706.1, forward strand.
TATTTACCCTTTAACCCATTTCGATTTGAATTCCAACGAAATTATTTCAATATTGGTGATATTTTTATTGTTCAACTTATAGACAGCACTTGAATACAATCCTTTCCATTGTAAGAATACATTGGAAGATCCATAGTTTACTCGGCCAGTATTCTCGATAAACAGGTCGATAATGTGCTCCGTCACTGGAATAGGTGCTGGCTCATTCAATTTCACGAGCTTCTTGCTACATTCAAGAACCACGTAAGTATTAGCTCGAAAATTGAGGGACTGAGGAAAAGAAAATTGAGGAATAGATTTGATTAATTCAAAATTTTGTTACCTGTTTATCCAATAATCACCTTTTGTGAAGCCTGTATTTTGTAACTGCCCGTTGAATATAAGAAGTCCAAAATCTTTAACTGGCCCTGCCTTGGAATTAATTGATAGGAAAACAATGGTTAAGGGATTTCAAAGATATACGTCTAATACTTATAATGTTTTATAGTTTGTTCCCAAACTCTGGTCTGCATACTTCGAAGCTTCGTGGTGAAGGATCGTCCAGGGAAACTCGTTTTCGGTAGACGATATAACCATAACTTTGACCGTGTTCCCCATTGATCGGAAGATTCTCCATGGCTAGCGGTCCCTCAGTTTTAACTTTGCATGCTTCTGGGACTTGCTCGATTATGTCAAAATACGTTAAGTAGGACTTTACAGTGATAGGGGGATACGCAGTTTTAAGTGTTTCTGGAACCATTTCTGTCCTTTTAATCTTCGGCACTTGATAATCTTCAATTAGTTTTTTTGCAATCTGGTACTTTGGAGTATAGTCTCCAGATTCAGAGAGGGGTGCATCGTAATCTGTACATCGAAATCAACAAAATCTTACATAAGCTATTTCATGGCAATTATATTCATCACATCTAATTCCTAGTTCTACTTCACTGAAGGTACAATATACAGGCATTCTATGAGTTTTACCGTATGATGTGATAGTTGGATTAGCATTCCCGTTGTGATTTGCGCCAGCCATAAACCCAAAGTTAGTACCGCCATGAAACACTGCACGACAAAATTGTAGCAATTTGGTACTTTGGAGTATAGTCTCCAGATTCAGAGAGGGGTGCATCGTAATCTGTACATCGAAATCAACAAAATCTTACATAAGCTATTTATTTCATGGCAATTATATTCATCACATCTAATTCCTAGTTCTACTTCACTGAAGGTACAATATACAGAGGCATTCTATGAGTTTTATTTACCGTATGATGTGATAGTTGGATTAGCATTCCCGTTGTGATTTGCGCCAGCCATAAACCCAAAGTTAGTACCGCCATGAAACACTGCACGACAAAATTGTTAATTGTAAAACCCCTGTTTTCTTTGTACAATGCAACAGGCTAAGGAGTTACTTACTGTAAAAATTCACAGATCCTTTCCACCCATTCAAAATTCCTTCCAATGTTGACGCAAAGTCTGAAAGTTGAAAAGAGAAATCATACGAATGTTTGAAGTAGATGTCGAAACTGGCAAAGTTGAATCATTAAATTTAAATCATGATGAGGTCTTACCTTTCACATTGGTGGTATGATGCGTTTCCTTCCAATGATCGAACCTGTAAATACAGAGAGTACAAAATTAAATTTTCGAAGGATATGCTCCTGACCATCGTGTAAAAATAGGCACCATCCACTCCATAATTCCATGGCCATAACAGGCTTGTTAGGTTGCAGTTTTTTCAGTTTGTCAAAGTTATAAGAAGGGTAAGATGCAAAATTAGCTGTCATGAACAGTTTATCAGGCAATGTTCCAGTATAACCCATATTTACTCCATCTGATGTAAACATAAGTGATTCTCCAGTAATTCCATGCTCTTCATAGAGGTTGTATAAGAACTCCAAGTATTGCTTTGATTTCAAGTCGAATGACCCATACTCGTTTTCTACCTATATGATTAATCAGAAGCCTTCAAATCATATATACAGAAAAACGGGCATTCCTGGAATTACCTGCACTCCAATTATAGGACCTGCACGAGTAAATTGGAGATTAGCAATGCGAGGAAGGATTTCGTCAAAGTATATCTTAACACGGTCCAGGAAAGGGGTATAATTCGTCCGGACACTCATAAAGGGATCTCGTTGCAACCAACTGTCATGAATAAAACAGAAGAACAGCAATCCATTTGTTATGTATACCTTTTAAACCCCTCAACTTTGACTTATTAACACGCAAAAATAAACTGTGCAAATATGAAATATGTTATATGTAGAAAATCACAAAAGCATACCTTGGGAAACCACCGAAATCCCATTCGGAGCAAATATAAGGCCCTGGGCGTATGAGTGCAAGTAAGTCTTCTTCTTTAGCAATACGCAAAAAGCGTTCGAAATCTAAAAACATGGACATGTCATTGCCTCCTTGGCCAAAATCAAACGTTCCTTTCTTCGGCTCATGGAGCTGCCAAGGCATAGTACGTCTCCACTGTATTAGCTCCCATTGCTCTTAACTTTTTCAAGCGATCTCTCCAATACTCTGGATGAACCCGGAAGTAGTGGATTGCTCCAGAAACAATCCTTATAGGTTTACCGTTTAATCTAACGAAAGTTTGGAAGCAATACAAATCAATTACTAAATTACTTTTATACAAAAATTACAAACTCCTGTGTGTGTGTTTTTTTCAAACAAGTCCGCATTCTTTTCCCTTGCAATTTTTTTACTTACAAAAATAGGTCTTGTGCTGTTTTCAATCCGATTGGGGTACCTGCTAACCATGATTCTTTGGCCGATCCGAAGAAGTACTTATAAACTGTCGGATCTTCATTACTGATCTGGAATCTAACCTAGAAAACGGACAAACGTTGGTGTTAGTATCAGATAATCAACTTCATATTTTTTCAAGAAAAAACAGACCTTTATGGAAAATAAATATTTCTTTATGACTTACGAGCAGAAATAAAACTGCGAAACCCAAAATTAAATAGCGGACTCCCCTACCATTTATTTTATACCTACGTAAACACATTTTCAACCTCATTGCGAATGTTTAAGTTTCGGCACTCTAAATTCTAAAGAATTCAAGGAACATTGATTTTTAATTGCCCATTGTGAAAATATTGAAAACACTTCTACTGTTCTATTGTTTACGATAAAAATCAGCAATAGTGGCTAACGATTTCAAATGAAATGGACGACATGATGATCATAAAAACGGCTGAGTGAATGAAACAGGTGAACAAAGGTTTTCCCAAGTCGCCCCAAATTCAGCGGCTTGTTGAATTGCAACGCGCGAGAAGAATCTGTTTGTTTACATTTTCATGAAAAAACCTGCATGAAAGAAAAACAAAACAAAAAAATAAATGTGTTTTCGCTTTGTGTTTGTGTTTTCTGGAATGTCTGGAATAGTCAAGTTGGATTTCGTAATAATTCTGATTCAAGTGAGTCTAGTGAGCAAGTGAAGTGACTAACTAAAGGAGTAACGATAAAGTAATTAGTTAACAGAAGGGGGTTAAATAATTAGAGGTGCATTTTATGTGTACTTCGCAATTTGGAGTGAAAGATAGATTATTCTATTTGTCATAATGCCGGGTTTCAAGAAACCTCTTCCGACTGGGAATCCAAGGAAAAGGCTATCAGAGAATGCATCTGCCTCAAGAATAGCAGATGCGGACGAAGTCTGGCACTCAACGGCAATCGGTGATGTGGGCGATGATGATGAAATAGAGAACTGTGACGCTTTCGGAGTTTCCCAACATTCACCAATTAAGAAGACAAAGGCGGATGTTGCTGGAAGTAATAAAAAGAAAGATAACTCTCAAGAGAAAGATGGAGCAAGAAGAGGTGCAGTGGACAGCAGTACTAAAAGGGGAGCGATTGACCCAGTTGTTATCCATGCTCCATCGGGTCATGCATTTTTCTCCTTTGTCCTGCAGAAGTGCGGTTATATTATTAGACAGCCGGTGACAAATAATGAAATGTGTAAGTCCACTTAAAAACTGCATGGGAGCAAATTCTTTGAAAGATTTGATTTGGCTTGGAAAAGTAATTAATTGAACTTTAAACTTGTTTCATTGCAGATCATGATGTAATGAAGTTTCGGAAAACTATGATGGATTGGCTGAAGAACAACGATGATGAAATGTCACGTGTTGAGACTGAAACACAGAAATTTTACAAGGCGCTTGATGCGTATTTGTCGGATAAAGAAACTTTTGTGTTATCAATGAAGCCCACAAAGGTTCGACTTAGAAACGTATTCCATGTTCTGTGGGAAAAATATCATTCGATTATTCATTTTCTTTAATCGTTTATCATTTTTCAGCATGAAACTGAGTTAATACAACCAAGTTTAATGCACTGCTTACTCGGAATAGAACAGCTTCAGCCGTTAATTTTGAAGCAAATCATGGGTAGCTTAACGGAAGCCTCATTAACAGGAAAGTAAGACAGTTGAAACTTCTTTTTATCCGTATGACACATTCCAATTTTTCACATTAATCAATTCTTTGACAGGGAAGAAGATAATGTTTTTATCAGCTCAATTCTAACTCAACTTAAATGGCTACCAATGGTCGTTGATGGTCCCAAGTATTCGAAAGATTTACTTTCAATTCTTACCACAGCTACACCGTCTTGTCAAGCGACAGTTATGAAGTATTTACCGGACGTGTTACCTTCCTACCTGCATTGTAAAGTTGCTGAAGAACTATTGTAAGTTTTCACGTGGCGAATATTATTTATTTAAGATTTTGAAATTCATTTTATTTAAAAACCCATGCGTGGTTAATTGGAAACAAAAATATATTGTATACTTTCAGAAACATATTTCAAGACGACAGCCATCAAATGAATATAGCTTTAATGGATTGTTTTTCATCGATGGAGATTGGCGAGTCGTATTGGGCCAACATCCGGCAAACTGCTATTGATCAAATGGCAACAGCATCTCTGAAAGACATTCCTGCATACTTTTCTTTCTTATTCCGTGCAAATACCTTAGCTGGACTGACAAGAGGTTCGTAATATATAAAGCTATGGTTTGAAATGTTCGGGGTCATTGGGTATAATTTGTATAACATTTAAAGGTGGTCGAAGCAATCCGAGAGAAAGTAGCACTTGTTCCTGAAACTAAATCTTCTAAATCTGATGCTCAACAAGTAGAGATATTAGAGAAAGTTGGATTTTGCATCGCTGTGAATCCACCGATTGTAAAAGTGTGGCTTAAAGTAAGATGTATCAGATTCGTTGGATATTATTAACGACTCGTAAATCATAATATAAAATATTAATATTCGACGCTGCTTTTGGTTGCAGCAAATCAAAGATGACATCAATCACAACGATACGAAAAACCTCAAGAAGATCGATTTGTTAATGCTATTTGTGTTCTTGGACGCGTCTACTCTGGTTGTGCCAGTGATTAAAATGTTATTTGCTGAAACTAAGCTGGCCGTGGATCTGTTTGCAGACATAATGAAGGATAATTTAGCAGTACATCAATTTTTCTATACTATATATTTTCATATTTTATATGTAGGAAGAAGCTATAATATACGCATGTTTTCCCGGTTTTCAATTCTATCATAGATGGTTGATCAATTGTTTTCTCCAATTTCCAAACTTTTGGATACATTACTCAGGAGTAGAGAAGTCAAGTGCATGGAGACTGTTATTCAAGTTAACAGTGTAAGTTTAACTAATATTGTACTGGAAAAGTAAATGTGAACTAAAATGTACTCATGTCAGTCTTTGGATTTAATTGTTGCAGGCGACTATTTACTGCCCTGACTCCTGTGGAGGCTCAAACATTGATGGGGAACTTAACGGGAATTTTGGTCAACGCTCCTCCGTCTCGTGATGTAGTTCTACAAATCTTGACAAAACTTGTAGAAACGCATCCCCAAAAACTACTTATGTTTGCGCCACACTTAATGGTACGTTACTATCAATCACCGCATTTATTTGAAAAATAGTTTCCCAGTAAAGGTTTTTAACAGGGTGTTTTGGAGTACGTAATGCAATTCCAAACTGGACAAATTCGGTCACTAATGAATATCCTTGCAATTTTGTCTCAAACTGATGGGAAAAATGACATCAACCCTTTTACGGCCGAGTTTTCGATTCTACTTCGGAAGCAACTTACACACTCGGACTTAAAACTCCGATGTTTTGGTGTGTATGGAGCAATGGCTAGTGTTCGACAAATGGGAGAGAAAACCCCTGCTGATGAACGTTAGTCGCTTTTAAACTATTATTCATTTAAGGTGTTGAGTATGTAAACTACAATATATCTTTATTCGTTACTCCATCAGCACGTATTGGAGAACTTTGCAAGCTTGTTTGGACCCTGGTGGAAAGAGATGAAGATGCTTGTAATATATTTCTGGACGAATTGTCGGTTTGTTCTAAAGTTCTTCCAAGTTCCATATGCCAAACCTACAAAGACATTTTGCAAAAGAAATTTGAAGTGAGTTAAATTGATGCCTGCTTTATTCGTAAGTCGATCTGCGAACTTTTTCTTTCAACGATATTTTACATATTTTTGTGCAGCAACTATGGACGATTGATGGCGGTGAGAAGCAAAAGATTTCTCAGTTCTGTCAGCGAAATCAACTTAATTTACAGACTGTCTTCGACGCTAACAAGGAATGTACAGAAGAAAGTCTGCTAATTAACTTTGAAAACCACGTACGCAAGCTAGCATTGTACAATTCAATATATGATAATGCAAGGAAATATCTCATCGATTTCTTTATGTTCGTTGCAGCCGTTAAGTATGAGTCCATTAGTTATACCGGCACATTTACGGGCTTTATCATTACTTCTGATGAAGTCACGAGATGACTCACAAGATGAAACAAACAACATGGCTGAAATAGACGCTATTTTGGGTTGTCCATTATTATTTCCCTCATTAGAAGGTGTGTCTAGAGTATTTTGGTCTTCAAGCAGTTTTAATTGTAACATTGCATAGAAGAATTCTTAATAATAATTATTACATACATAACTTTCCTATTGCAGAGTACTACGAACGTGAATCCATTCACGACCTTAGCTTCAGTAAGCGGCTTCATCTAGGTCGGTATCTGGTATTGGCGATTAATTTCTTTCGTGAGTCAATATCGGCTTTTATAGACAACAGGGATCCAGAATTGCGAGTTAAAGTCTGGTTACGGTTGCTTAATATTTTACAACTGCAAAAGTTTCTAGTTAAGCATTTTGATTCGTTTCCGAGTCTTCCAACTGCATACATTGGGGAAAAGACTATATCATCAAGCGATGGAGCTGGTCCTTCTGGACTTCAAGGTATTTCTTATTTCCAAACGAAGATCCTACTAATATCATGAGTAAAACCATTCGATGTAGTAATTGTTTATTTTGTAATTGTTCCAATTCCAAATAGCTTTTAGAGCCGCCAGAGAAGGTAAAACTAGCAAAGCGAAACCAAAAGAAGGTACAAAGAAGTCAACAAAAAAGAAACCCCGAACTGAATTAGCGTCCGGGAGTGACGATGAAGATTCCAACGTAGCTCCAGCAGTACAGAAGAAAACAAAAATCAATTTCGACGAGGAAATACAACCGAAGAAGATTTTCTGCTATTTGCGACGGTTTGATAAGTTTGTATTTGGCCTTTTGAAATATCCTTTGCGGGTAACGGAAGAAAACATCAGCTTCAACCATATTCTGTTGGATTTATCTTCTTTGACTCAAAATCAATCTACTATGAACAAAGTTGAAATGCTGACGCCCGCAACCCTACTACTGCTCCTTACCGAGCTGAAGCGTCAGGTGCAAGAGAAGCAAGCAGGATTTAAGCTCCTGGATGTTAAGAGCATTCTACGCTCGATTTGTACATTTATTAATCAAATCCNAGAAGCAAGCAGGATTTAAGCTCCTGGATGTTAAGAGCATTCTACGCTCGATTTGTACATTTATTAATCAAATCCACGCTGTATTACTAGAACATGAGGTAAAGTTGCTTTAATCAACAAATCTTGCAACAAGAACTTAAATGATAAGCTACTTTCGTTACTTCATTTATTGCTGCTTTCTTAATGAATTTAGGAAAACGATATGGTTGGGATTACGGATGATCAATCCAAACTCGAATGTTGCTTGAGGCTTCTGATCGATCTCATCATCATTTATTTTGAAGAAATCAGCAAACTGGAGGAGGAGTTGAAACAGAAGCACATAGAAAAGGCAATTAAAATTTTAGCCAAACAGGTTGTTACGAACTCCGATGAAGACGGACTAAGTTCACAGACTGAGGTGATGGCAAACGTTGCAAACTATTTAGGCCAATTAGTATCAATCATTAAAGACTCGGCCACCGCAATGGATCACTTGAAGCTTTTGAAAAATTTGCATGACATTACTTGGGGGAAATCCGGAGATGAAAAAATGTTTAGGTACGTTTGTTTGTTTGTATCGGTAGTTGTTTTTGGATCATGATTGCATACAATGACTATATATAGATAGTTCTAAAAGCGAATAGTAACTGAATAATGCACATTGCTAAAACATAATTGCATTTCCGGTCCAGTATTTTTAATTCTGTTTTCTTTGCACAGAGGAGGCTACCAAGATGTATTTGAAGAATGATTGGAAGCTACCTGCTGCCAAAGTTGATGGATTTTTGAAAATTTGGCACAGTACTAGTCGGCAACCAATAAAAGTAATTGAACATTTGGTAGCCAATGTCCTACAGAAGGATGAGGCGGATGAAGATGATTCGTACGTATATAATCCAACCGTTTACAAGTCGTGCAACGGAAACAACTTCCATATCTGGTACTCCGCGATGGTATCGGGACTTTCACAACACGCGTATAAAAATGTATGTCTCATACTTTCAAATTAAACTAAACTGGTGGACTTGAAATCGTGGTCGTAATATTTGTAATTCGTATTATTATTCAGTTACGAAGACGGGGAGATTTTGAAGATAGCATTGAACGGTGGACTGAAGCTCTGGCCATTTTTAAAGTACTTAGTGGCGGTGGCTCGCAAAGAATTTAAGCAAAGGACTATGAAAACTTTCATTTTAATTGCAATTATGAAGGTATATTCTAAACAGTATTATACTATTACAATTTGTAGCTATTAAAACGTTTAAATCGTTCGTAATCCGTTATTTTCACAGCATTCCCGGCCGTTCTTGGAAGCATTTATTAGTGGAGGAGTAGAGTTGTTAGCACAATACGTTAAACAGGACCGAGACAATGCACAACGGTTTTGGAAAGCTGTTCAAGTACCTTGTCGCACACTTCAGTACATTTGTGAACATTCCAAGGTAGGTCATAGGTTCCCAAGATTAACTAATTAAATAAGCTTCAAATAGAATGCAATGGGTTTGGTTTCTACCTTTATATTCTTTAGATTCAAACGGACCTTCAACTTTTAAAGCTGGTACCCTTAATAAAACGCGTATTAGAAACATTATTATTTGAAGTACGTGATGTGATCGTCGGTTTGGGCGGTGCAACCGCTTTCGAAATCGGATCCCTAAAGCATCGAAGCTTGCAAGGTGTCGAGATTCATTCTCAGCTATTAGACCCGAATGATGTAACGGTTTTCAGTGATGAAGAATCTGGTGAAGAATCTAGCCTCCGCGCCGCTCCGCTATCTGCACTTGGTGACAACTTGGATGATGAGGACAGTAATAATGATAGTGGAGACGATTGAACCAAGGACTATGATAAAAAGATCGAATATGTTTCATTTATCTATTGTAAATGATTTTGAATCATTTTATACTAGTAAGTTTTGATAGTTTTGCCATAAAAAATACTTCATGTTTAAAGATATACTCCTCCATTAAAGCGAACGTAAGATTGTAACCGCATTTGTACTTCCGTTATAAACTTAACCGACACATGATGAATTATTTCTTAAGTGTGTAAACTGATGTTTTCTTTCAAAATGGCCATAAAATTAGAGAACTAGATGCATTGGTAGCCTTCATTACTGGATAGTTAGTTGAAAGATACATAGTAGTTATAGATGACAACTTCGCAAATTGGCTCGGAATTGTACCTTCATTCATTTACTAATCCAAACTTATATTTAAATATGCACATCACAATTAGTTGAAAAACTATCCCTTTATCATACATTAGACAATTGTGAATTGTGATAGCATCCCCACTGCAAGCAATAACCAAGTGAACAAATTCTCACGCTTAGTCAGTTCAGCCTGTGCCACTATCTTTTCATAAGCCAGCCCATAATATAGGTCAAGCCTAGAACATACAAGCTAATCTTAAATGTGAACGTGTACATACTTAATTTTGCGAACTGGTAAATGCAAATCAGCGCTAAAACCAATTAGCAATGCTTTCCATTCATACAGTTTTATTGCACCATTCCTCGTAGAGGTAAAGGTTACCGGTTCCCAGGCTTAGGTTTCGTGTAAAGCTGCTACTTCAGATTTCGTTCCTTTTATCCACTACATTTATCAGGATGAATTTATCATGATAATGAAGAATGTTCTTCCTTTCAGTTTTACTTAAATGCAATCAACAGCTTCTTCTGCAAACTGTAATGCATAGCTATGCAAACGCTACTACTGCGAAATAGAAATACACGTTTATTCTTTCCAGTGCACAATTTAAGAAATATCGACCTTCAAGAACCTCTCACAGTCTCGACTTCCACGATACAAGCCTGCGTTTCCGATGCATTCACGAAGTCTCTAAATAAAGTAGACTTAAACTGCTTCGTGAGAATGTTGCTCATTAAATTGACACTGTCATTGAATCATCATTCATTTACTTTTAAACACCTGCTCCTTGTTCATCTTTTTTGGTAGTACAAGTATTGCGTTTGCGTCGACGACACCTGAAAGTAAGCAATTGTGTTTGAAATTAGTGCTACTTTAATTTCGCCAAAATCATGATACAGATGGACCAAACGTGTTATGTCAAAAGCTTTAATTAAAATATCGTTTGCAAAACAGTTTCGAGTTAAAAGTTCAATTCACAATGAAAGCCCACGAGATTTTTGTCTACGGAGCAATCTCGCGAAAAGGTTTCAGTTTCATATTTTTTACAGTTTCAATTGCACTTATGGTACAAATAGTTCAAGGGGCTATACATACTACCGATAAGGAGTTTACAATTAGGCATAATACAATAGTAGCACAACCCCATTTCATGGAGAAATATGGTTCACTGTTTGAGTCACCTCCAGTTAGCGGAAATTTTTGTTACACGAGGTGACACTGAAGACACGTACCCATTACATCCGGACGGGTCCGGCGACATAATCATTACAGAAGAAATGCTTCACAATGGAACACAGTACAACCATGTTGTTTTAGCATGTAATTCGTCATATCCTGTGGAGTGGGCATACGAGAACGGTGATGGTGTAAGTTACTACGTATTCACTTCACGCAGTGGTACAATTGTGCTCTTTTTATTAATCTATAGAATGTTATCCTTTATTCCTAAGGCTCCTCGTCTGTACACAACACAAATAAGAACCTTCACCAATTTCCATGATCCTACAACCTACGGCCACTCCAGTATCGTGGTTCTTTTCCAGGAACGTTTCAATGAGCAACAAACTGGATCCTATTTTTGCCAAAGTGTTCACAAACCAGAGTTGCGGGTTGGATTTCACTTGTTTTTCACAGGTACTGTGTATAGATACGAAATCCTGAGAATTTTTATTATTATGAATCTGTGACTTAACTTATCATTCCATACTAGGTGAATTTGGGTTCCCAACCATGGATAATCGCATAGTTGAGCCAGAGGACAAAAATAATGCGGTTATTTTACCATGCTCAACTACTGACCCAAGGGCAAAAATAGAGCTTCATAAAGTTATTCCAGGAGTACGTGACACAATTGCATTAGTCGTAATGATTTTTAGTACTTTTTGACGATACTAAAACGTTTGCTTTAACAATCTGCCAGTCCGCTACCATCAACCTTACCTCAAATGAAGCCATTCATTATGACCCTCGTCATGGATTCTTAATGACTCCGACCGACTTCCAAGATCCCTGGGGCGTATATAAATGCAAAACAAATGGGATGGACAGTGGATGGAAGATTAGATTTACTAGAACCAAAAAGTATTATTTTAAAGCAAGTCAGGGCAATCATCACGTTTTGAAAACTTTATATGAAATTAATTCAATTTTGCAGTTGACGTTGTGCGCGTCTATCCCCACACGGATATCGTCCATATGGAAGACTTTTCCAACCACACGTTCATGTGCAAAGCCAAGGAACCTGTGATTTTTCATTTCCCAAACACCATAACCTTCGGAGTCACCCATTATCTCGAAAATCCTACTGATATCTTTCCATATATCGCTGTCCTTCGTATAAGCCCTCACGTGCCTTTGTATACTATCTCTAATTACTTCAAGATTAATTGTATAACAAAGAAAACCAGACGTGTGCTGCATTCTTGGGAATACACAAGTTTTGGCCCTGAGGAAGTAACCATTTCATTTGAAAAGGAACAGAAACGATTACTCTGTTGTACGAAGTCTGGATTCACTCCTGTTCATGAAATAGCTAGATGCGAAACTGACACTGATTGCAGCATAAAACAGCAATGCTTCAAAACAGGACGGTGTGACTATGCATTTCCTCCGAAATTCGTGGACGCTCCAAAGGGCTGCACAGCAATTGACCTCACACAGGATATCCCTAGTCACGTTATGAAATGCAGTAAGTGGTGGGAAGTACAGCAAAACTGTATTTATCACATCTAACGTTGATAACAACGATGTCAGTAAGTGTTTAGTATTTTTATGTTAGGCTGACGGTAATGTTAAATACAAGCTTATCATAACATTCAATTTTCTTCCACAGTTATGTACAACCGTGATATTAATCCGCCCACCGATCAGATTCTCAAGATACTATCGCTTGGTCAAGAAGGGAATAATGTGAACATTCAATGTCTCGCAAGTCTCTTCTTCTTTTCGACAAACTTGGTTTTTGCGTATGAGAAAATAGACGGTTCTGTTCACTTCGTTGATGAAGGTAAGTAGAAAGAGGAATGTCAATAGAGTTCTTGCGTGTAGGGTTATTGCAGTTTCCACTAATCAGACAAACTTGGTTTTTGCGTATGAGAAAATAGACGGTTCTGTTCACTTCGTTGATGAAGGTAAGTAGAAAGAGGAATGTCAATAGAGTTCTTGCGTGTAGGGTTATTGCAGTTCCCACTAATCAGTATCGATGTGTGCATTAGGATCAATTCAGGATGTTAACAGCTATGGACCAATACTACACATGAAAATAGAAGCGGATATTGTTCGTGTGTATTGTTTTGCCCCCTTATCGAGATCGATGGAGTGGCTGAATGCATCATTGCCGATTATCACCGTTTCAGGTAAAGTGACTGATTGGCATATCATGGCATGAACTAGTACCGATATAAAATATTATTGTAAAAAAATACTTGTCAGGTCCAACACCCACAACAACTACACTGGCACCAACTCGGATAATTACGGAAACGCGTGTGTCAACTTCATCCTCCACATCGACGTCAGTAAGAGTCATGAAAATTAGTGGTCGCATGAAAGCCAGATTTTCAAAGAAAAAAATACATGATCTCATTTAATGTTTAAAATAGATTTATGACTAGCTATCTTAACAATACAACTGACTGTTATCATTCGTATACAGTAATGACTTAACATACTTAGTAAATGATTGCAAAGGAGTAAGATACAGTATATAAATATATGCAATAATATATATGCATAACTGTGCATTCCCTTCAGTAAAATTATCAATAATCCATAACAGAATTCACAAAGTAGTTCGAAAACACTAGAAATGCATTGATCCGTCTCGGACCTGTCCGCTTTAGGTGCTTGTTTCGCATTTCTTTACGAGCTAGTCAGCGCGGAAACAATCGAGGATTAATCGTCGGGAAGCGAGGTTGATTAGGAGGATAATTTCTAGGCCACTGCCAGTTTTGGTTGTATAAGTTCTGTAGGTATGACTGCTGCTGCAGCAATTGCTGTAATTGATAGTATGGATGATAGTTAGCGTGTTGACCGAAACTGTTGTATCCCAAGCCCTGTGCATAGGTCTGATGAGGCCATCCAGGCGGATATTGGGGAACATGGGGTTGATTACAGGTTGATTGAAACAGGGCTGAAAGCTATTTCAACAAAAGCACATCATGTTAAGTTCTTAACATTTTTGTTTGTTCCCAATAAAATAATTAAATTCTTACTGGGTAATCACGCAAATCATATCTCGAGGGATCAGGAATCTTATCCCATTCTTGTAAATTATCTCTTTGTTCCAAAACTAGATCTCCGATGTGAGTAAATGTTTCAGAAATCTTGTTTGAAAGATTCGGCTGTATATAAGAAATTCAAGTAATTTTTCAACCAGTATTATAAATATCCAACTTGGTTGGTCATATTATGCTTACATAGACATATACTATTCCTCCGTTATTGGTTATCTTCATGAAAATTAGGTCTCGCGATTGCACAAGTAAAGTTCTCACATCTGGTAGTCCTACTTTTTTGAGGTGATACTCCAGGTCCTCCTGAACAATCTTGCTAAATTCATCTGCAATAGAATCAAGTAGTATCATACCTGTACTTATCAGGGATCTATCATCCAATGTGGACTCAATAATAATAATAATTTGACAACATGCTACTCACGTGTTATTCTTTTAAGTTTACAGCCTTTTCCGATGTATAAAACTTGGTACAAGTCGGTTTTGAGCTGTTCCAATCGTTTTGATTCTTGTTCACTTTTTGGCTTCCAGTTCCATGCCTATTAGAACAAAATGAAACCAAAGCAAACAGACCCACATAATTGATTATTGTTTTCGAAATTATTATTGCTGAAAGGTAAGTTTAAACATGGACAAAGTATTGTCGCAGTGGTTCAACAAACCTGTGCGAATTCGTCCTGATTACGACCCTCGCCATACGCATACCCAGGCGGGGTCTGTCCACGTGTCCTTTGCTGAATAGGTTGGATGGGCATTGGTGCTAGAGTCAAACTTGGAGGATTCTCAAGCAAAGGACGAGAGTTTTGGGATTGACCTGGTCCAATAGATACTGAAGCCGAGTTGGGCAAACCATAAACTGGAGCCCCTGAGCCGGATTCCAATGATCTCGGAGGGAACCTACTAGTTGCTGACGTAGCCACCGATACTTGTTTTTGTGTCCCCGAATTTTTCTCAACAACTTGAGGGCTACTCAGCATGTCCCTCTTTAGCTGGAAGGGAATCTTTGGCAGTAAAAGGTGCTGAAGATTTGATCACTTCTTGTGCTATCAGTGATTCGCACTGCGTAGCAACAGAGCGAGTTTTCTTGTTATGATTGACGCTGGAGGCATCTGTTTCAGGCTTAACTTCGGCATCCGCCTTGGTCCTTTCACAAGTATCCAGGAGTGAGGGATTATTTACTTCGAAAACTATGGTTTGTGTTGAGGCGTTAACAACTACCGCTGTGGAAATAGAAAGCATTTGTAATATTATATTGAAGTAATTCATATTTTATTTGTTGAAATATACTTATCAAAAATGATGTTTACGTACTCGTTTTTTGTCGGGCTCCCTCTATGTTTTTGGTTTCTGTTCCATAATTCCAGGGCTAAACCATCATACATGTACCAGATATTATTATAAATAGGCTCTGCATGGCTCTTCATTACGTAACAAACTCATTTCTTACCCGTTGCTGATCACCCGCGTCTTCAGGCAGACTTAACTTCTGTATTTTTAAGTTAACTTTAATGTTTTCTTGTTGATAGACAAGTTTGTTCACCTATAATACCATAAGTTGATGTTAATTACTACTACACACATCAAAAATGATGTTTACGTACTCGTTTTTTGTCGGGCTCCCTCTATGTTTTTGGTTTCTGTTCCATAATTCCAGGGCTAAACCATCATACATGTACCAGAAATTATTATAAATAGGCTCTGCATGGCTCTTCATGGCTCTACATTACGTAACAAACTCATTTCTTACCCGTTGCTGATCACCCGCGTCTTCAGGCAGACTTAACTTCTGTATTGTTAAGTCAACTTTAATGTTTTCTTGTTGATAGACAAGTTTGTTCACCTATAATACCATAAGTTGATGTTAATTACTACTTGCTACATAAGTTCTAAGGAACGTCTAACCTAGTAATTATCACATTTCATACACAAACATAATCAAACATGTTCTTGATCGATACCTTTAATTTAATGGAGCAGCAGTCTGCGTTTTCATATCCTCTAAAGCCTGTTAGCATAAATCTTCGAATCCCATTACCCCTCATACGATAACGCTCGTCTGCATTGTCTGTTCCCAAACACCGACTTAAACTCATAGTAACCTCACTGACGTCTTCTTTCTTTGAGGGTCGTTCGGGTAGCGTCATGACTCCACGCTGGGAGGTTCCGGGTTTTTTGTCCATGACAGTCATTTTCCAAGTCGTATCGTAACGTTAAATAAAATAAAATATACCGGTTTTGGTTTGTGATGTCCCCGCACTCAACAACGAGCGTTGAGGTGGACTAAAAACTAAATCACTATCACTAAGCTTTTAAACATCACTCGATATCGAAAAAAAAATCCCATCAATGACCCTTCCTTACAAAAATCACAAATTATTGAATTATTGAATAGTATTATCTTATTATCTGTTTATTGACTT
Organism: Salina celebensis; assembly: GCA_036561885.1. Lineage (NCBI taxonomy): Eukaryota > Metazoa > Arthropoda > Collembola > Entomobryomorpha > Paronellidae > Salina > Salina celebensis. Next base: position 18,770 of record JAAXOA010000706.1, read on the forward strand.
GAGCTTTAGATGTTAGAGTCTTCACCTCAGCTGTCTCCTTGGCGAGGTCTTCATATAACCAACAAACTAACAAAGTTTCCTGCTTACGATAAGCATTCAGATCAGAAACCAAACAGTGGCTTCTGGCTCATTTACAAATTTACATACAACGTAAGTAGTTTTGTTAAGGAAGTTCAAAGATTCAAGTTTCTTGTGTCCTTTGAGATAGGCCAGAAGAACCACTTTTTATGTTGGAGAATGAATGACTCGTATTGGTTTTGCAAAATTGCAATTTACCAAACTCTGAGAAAAGTGAAGAAAAGAGAAAAGGACTATGGCTATAAAAAATCCAGCTAAACAAAATTCAAATATTCAGTTATCACTTAAGTCAGTCAGAGTTTTTTTTTGTTTGACGCGTTATAGACCAATTTTCTGTTAGACTCGAATTTGTCTAAAAAAAAATCAGTAAAATGGAAACTCAGAAACCTAAACTGCAACGTACGTAACGTAAAGTACTAGTAGTAAAGAGCTACCGATGACCGATATATTTTTTTTCATAATTATGGAGTCTGACATGTTGCAACGAACAGGAAATGGAGTAGATTGAAACTAGAACCATTACAAAGCAACGATCAAAAAACATCTTTGCATTTACGTGTTCTAGGCCAAACCGGAGTCTTTGTTATTTTGCATACTGTATTTTTGAATAAGATTCCTCGCATAACTTGAGAAAAATGGTGTTCGGAACTTCGGAAATGGGACGAAGAAAAAAACATAACTTCAACGAGGATGGAGGATAGTAGCATACGAGACTTCTAAACATGCATGCACATGACAAAAATGACAAAACATAACGAATATTTTAGTCTTTTCCCAGTCCTGTTAATAAAATTACAAAATTTTATGATCGAACGCTGCCCATCTGCATCTGCAAACTGTTCATGTTCAAACATTGGAGTTGGAGGTATGGATGAATGGAACATTTATTATATTTCATATTTAATTTCATTCGAATTTCGAATCAGAATTATTTCACTCGTCAGCCTGCACTATCTAATCAAATTACAAGTTACCTGGCTGTAAATAATGATGTAGGTTATCAGGATATATCCCACCTCATTAGAGCATTGGAAGCAAACACTGCTAAACGATGATTAATGATAATGATATGATAAGGTTTCATGCTGTTGCACTGATAACCCAAAACGAATAAATCCTGTCAATGATATAATTTTTTGTCATCAGTAATCTCTCAACAGGAACGAAACATAATATTAATGTGTTTTACTTTTACACTTCAAGCAAGCTTTAATTCACAACTGTCAAGTATATTTTTGTACTAAATGCTATCGCCATTCGCCACGTGGTTTGGTAAAGTTAGCAATTGTGGCTTTTCACGTCATATATTTTCAATAATTCTCCATTTTTGATTGTTTTAACCGTATACCTATAAAAGATAAGGCCACACAAATATTTGTACGAGGATTGGTATCGTCAATCCGTCGTAAATCCTACTAAAAGTAACTCGTAAGAAGAACATTTTACGGCACATCATTCAATAATTCATACTAACTTCAGATCTAGATTATGCGTGAAATTTTTGCATGCTAAAAATTTCAAATGGAAGCCAATGACTATTATTTTAATAAATTGAAATACCTTAATTCAGATTTTACTGCCGTTTGAATTCTATATTGTGTGGCGTTGGACCGAAAATTCTCACAGATAAGCC
>JAAXOA010000707.1:0-20477 GCA_036561885.1 Salina celebensis
GACGTGAACGAAACTAAAATTATATATAGCCCCGGAGGAAGCAATAGTCCCATAATGCCTGATGCACAAGTAATACAGGAATTCCATCCAAATAACTTTTGCTCACTTCCTGTATTTGTTATTAGAAATTGCCTGAAAGAAGTGAGAGTTGGTTACGGTACAACAGTTGATTAATTTCTGTCTTTTTTATTGCTGCAATACGTCATTGCATATGAAGAGAAAGTTTTTCTTGCCTCTGGGACACGCCATATTACTCTGCACATTCATGCTAGTAATAATATTGAGAAACTGGGTGGAATTCCGGATGATATTTTAGGATGCTGAGTATATGAAAACAAAAAATGCAGTATAACCACCAACTTGAGATCCTTCAAGGTCACTCAAGTGAAAGTAGTCCAAAGGAATTGTTGCATTGTGCCCAATGTACAGCTACAGCTCATTTATAAACCAGCTGCAGAGAAAATATCAAGTGAAATTTGTTTTTCTCTCCAAGGAAGGGAAAATATATGGACCGAGTTCTTTTTTCTACTGTGTGGTACGACACCCATATTGACATTATTATTGTTCCGCTACGGAGGAAAGTAATTTAGGTTGATGGGAACAGCGAGCCCTGTGTAAACATAGAACCATCAAGAAATGAAGTCCTTTGCAACAATAGACAGCGGCTAGGCCAGCATTGTAAAAAAAGGAGTAGGAAGTCTTTGTAATAACTCGTTGAAAAACAGCCTTTTCTGGTCGGGACGGAACTTATAGTGTAGTTTAAGTGTACGTTTAAAAAGCTGTTTCCATATTTTTTAATACTGAGAAAAGCATTTTGTCTTGTCTACAGGAAGCATTACACTTGTACAAAAAAAGAGCAACCAGACCGTGTTGTGTATTTTATGGGAAAAGAAAGAACATTATAGGACGTCAGTAACTACCCCGCTAACTCTCTGAGGCTTCATATTATTACGAAAAGGAGAAGAGAAAAAATACATTTGTTTTTAATTTATTTTCAGTTTTACTTCGTAAGGGTTGTACCAGCCAGGGTGACTTATTGTCTTACTACATGGGGGATATGAACCATTGTAGATTACAAATGGATGCAAGTATAGTACAGTTTTTGGCACAACACAGCTGCACTCAACATTTTATTTTAAAGTTTTCAAAACTTTCTGACAACAAAAGGACCCAATGAAATATGTATAGAGTACATGTTTCTTGTAAGAAATCCAAACCAAAGCCAGTTTTCACAGTGCTTTCTCTTGAACAATGAAAGTTTTGTTTACCTATGCGCGTATGTATTACAATCCTATGAATTTCAGCATTATCAATTTCAATAGTATAAAACAACGTGAAACTGAAAGTAACTGATTCAAAGAGAAAAATGAAAGATGTATCATCTTCAAAGTATTGAAGAACGAAACATGTATAATTTTCATCACATAAAAGCTGAGTGTAGTTTTGCACAATAATTCTTTACATAACGCGTGGGAAGTTACCATTTTGAATAGGGCAACCTATCAAACTTGCTACAAAAAGGGAACGACACCTGGCATTTAGAGTAGCTAATTAGCGCGCTTAAATATCACTTGAAAGAAAAAACATAACTTTATATTATTTGTACAGTTACATAACGTTTGAGACTTCCACTTACCAACAACACTGAGGTGAACAAAATGACTGAGATGCGGGGTAGTAGAGACTTGACACTCGTAAATGCACCGAGTCGCGGTGTTGAGGATACTTGATCATCAATGTGTACTCTTCAGTATTAGGATGCAAAATTGCTCGAAACCTTTGGTCCGTTGTGTACGTATATCTACCAACAGTTAGCAGATGAATGTCCCGATGACGAACCCAGGATACCTGCACATCAAACAAAATAAAAGGTTTATATTTCTCAAGCATACTTCACAAGAGAGGAATCATTTTTTTGTTTTTTTTTAATAGGACACTCTCATAACAGACAACAATGAAATTATTCACACTCATACGCAGCTGTAATTGCAGAGAGAGAAAGTACTTTACTATTATTGCTCACACAGGTATACTTTCACTTTTTGTTCATTATGAAAACCCCAATTTCAAATCTACTCTAACTGCCAACTCTTTAACTTGTTTATCTACTTAACTTTTAGAATCTCTCGAACACTCGGTCGTATTTCTTTTTCTCTCTCTGTTTAATTCCCACGCTTTCATTTATAATGTAGGAAGAGGAAAACAAGCTGATGTGACTAGCTAACCAGATAGGATAATTTGATACCCTATTACATGTTTGTGAACATGACTGCTGACTCTTCACAAAAAAAACTCCAGTCGCTGTTTGTGTATGTTTTTCATGTTTTGGCTTGGTGGCAACGTACCCGAAAAAAAAAAATAAAATGGACGTGTTCCAGACTCTTGTGTATGAGGACAGGAGGGAGCACTGCCAGAAAATACTTGTGCGATATGTTACGTAAGTACACAGAGAACAACATGATATCAAATTTTCACAGAGTGAAAGTGAATTGAGTATGCAGTGGAGCAGAAGGAAGAGGTACCGTCAAAATATTTATTTAGGTCTGGTAGCCCTGCACAGGCCAAACTAGTTTTTTAGATTTATCAACATTTCCCATCTAAATTTTACGGGCTTTGGTGAAGAGACATGAGATTTTTCGGGATATTTCGGTTTCAAGTAGATATTTTCTCTCTTTTTGTCAAGACATGGACGTCCCGATGGATTTGGATGCTTTTTCAACATTTTTCTGTCCGTTTGTTGTGAACTGGAAGAGTAGTAAAAAAAAAGAAGAGAGATAGATGATGATAGAAAGAAAAAAAGCTTGTCAAGGTATTGTGGAATATGAGAAGGGGCATCGTTTTCTGAGAGTAGTACTCACATAAAAAGGATTTCTATAGTAATGGAATACCAAAAAAGGAGCATCAACTGTTCAAGTAGTCAAGTTTGAACCCTCTCGTTTCCTTGTCCTTTTCACTCTGTTTCGAGTACAGACTATGGACACACAATATAGTTTTTGCGTAGTTACAACGAGAGAAAAAGCGTCATGGTTTGGTGGGTCGTTCAAGTAAAATACTTGTCAGCAAGAAGAGTCCAATACTTGTTTTGTGGAATGAGTATTTTCACCCAGTTTTATGGATAAAGAAGGAAAATTGTAGTCTGGCTGACTCCAAAAAGAGACTATATAAAAAATATTCTTGCAAAAGATCCTCTATTCTGGTCATTTCATTGAAAATGATTCCGGAAGATAACTCCGAAGCCAACTGAATGGGATTCTTTATGGAGGGAAAGTTGAGCCGAATGAAAATTTTCTGGGATAACGTTTACAGTTCTGTGAGAGCTGGAGCTGGTAGTAAATTTTCCATTAAAATGAACATGGATCCGTGCGACACAGCGGAAATATTGGGACTGTGTAAATTCTATTGGTTTACGTGACTCGGGTGTATTTTGTGTTTATAATTTGTGTAAATGATCAGCCATTCATTTTACTCGCCATAAAGACACGATCAGCATCGTGCACTAGTCGTCAATCAATCTGGTCATGATGATGCGAATGACATTTCGATTTGCTCGGCAGTCTCTTCATAATTTTCTATGGAGAGAGCTTATCAAAAGTGGTGCTATTGAGGCAAAACTGATTCAAATGAGAATGCACGAGTGCCATATTGAGAGAACCATTTGTGTGGAAATATACAGCGTGAAATTATCATAAGTTTTAACGTTTTAAGTTATTGCTCCATATTTTGTTTTTGCATTGGATTTGTGATGTTATCTTGCAAGTTTTAGTAAGCCTACTATATGCATGCACAAAGTAAAAGGCTTTCACTATTTTCCGCGCTATTACGCTACCGGCAGTCTTTTCATGTTTATCGCTCAGGGACTCGGGCAATATTTCACTATGAAATACCAAAGTTTGGGAAATAGTCTGGATTAAAAATATCTTACACAAATATGTGATGCATTCATATTGATTTTTAAAGAGTTTTCTTTCAAATTCCTAGAACCAATTTCACCATTCCCTATCTTTAGTGAAAAAAAAAATCTCGAGGTGAATTGTTTGGATTGTAAAACACTTGTTGAGACGAATATAAAAATTCTTTTCTCCCAAAATTGGCACACACGGCAAAAAATGAAAAGAGCTCAAGAAAAAAATGTGAAAGGTCGAAGTATTCAGGCTCTTTTATACATTCTGCTCCCTCCAATCTGGTTAACCATCCATTTAGAAAAAGAAAAAGAAAAAAATGTACCCAATATCCATATCCTTTTTTGAGTGAGCGATGGCCACCTAGTTATACCCTGCCGCATTCCTATCTAGCGCAGCAGAAAAATCAGTCCACTAAATCTTTCATATCAATCAGATTCACCAAATCGAAGGATAAAAATGCAGAACATGCAACAGAATTACAAGGGATCTGGAGTTTTTTTTCGAAATAATATAGAATATGTCGCTCTCGTGAACATTTTCATTTTGTCAACCTTTTTTTAGGACCTATAGCATACCAGTCATTCTTCCCAACTTTCTCCTCCCATCACTCAATTACACAGAGCCACACAGACGAGGTACCCTCGGTTTTTTCCTTCTTTATGAGGTTCTCGCTCACTAAACCCTTTATCTTCTTTGTGTATAACGATATGAGCCACGATAAGATGAATTTTCCTCAAGCGAGGCAGGTCAGATTGGCACAATCAAATGGAAAAAGCAATTTCTTTTGAGAATCAATGAAGCCATAGAGCGATTCAAATGATATGACAATATCCGTGTGCTCCTTTCCTTTCTCTGGAAGATATTCTTCCTTCACAGATGTGTTTACATTCATTCCAAACATTATTCCTGCACCTTGACAGTATAATAATCATAAAGTACATAAAAACGTCAAAGGAGAATCGAATCAAGCGTCAGTCCTAAAACTCTATTTCGAAAGAATAAAGGTCATGGTACCACGAAAAAATAAGTGATATGAGGTTACCCTAAAACAAAATGATATTCTGTCGATTTTCGTTTATCTCTTGTATAAAGAAAATTGTGATGGCTTTCACTTTTGCAAACATTTCCCTTCAAGCAGAGTTCAACTTTATCCATCAAAATGTAGCTCGAGGATGGTTTTTCATGCATGAAAATGGGATATTTTTTTGTACCTTTTTAAACAAGTATAAAAAAAATGTCTATTCATTCAGAGTTGTTCATAATATCCTGTCATTTTTCTCTTGAGACAAACACAACAAGAATTCGTCTGGAGGGGAATTTAGCTGTCCAATGTACTGGGTAAAAAGAGTCATGAATAGGCGATGAAAACTCAGAAAATTGAATACAGACCAACGTCACAAAAAAAACACAAACCTGAAAGGCTACTTTCTCCTGAATAGATGAATAAATTGGGTAGTTTCCACAACCGGAAAATGCGTTGAGTAGTGTAACAGCTTTTGGGTCTACATTGTACCATACCAGTGCTTTGTAATGTTTCATTGTTCAAAGACAAAATATACATGGTTATTTTTTTTTCTCCACAGTGCTTTTACTGGAATGTGGACTACTTGCGAAAAAGTTTTTTTTGCTGATTTAGTAACACTGTGTAGAAATGTAGTGAAAAGACAACTGTTAAATTCCAAGTACAAGCTTGTATTTATTCGCGAAGAACATTGAGTCTGATAGAAGTGGACTGATGAATAGAAAACAAGAATGGCTGTCAATAGAGGAATTTTTTGGCTGGATAACAATGACACTATGACATAACCGGGAGAAGGTCTTGGTGTAAGAATGATGGATTCTGGGGGTTACACAGGGAAAATACGAGGTCGTCGCTATTGTGTAAAACGCAAGACGTCTAGTGGTTCAGCTAACAATGTCAGCGAGGTTTTTTTTCTCTCTCTTGTCTGAGCTTTTATGTAATTTTCACAGTATCCAATATGGCCAGAAAATGGAGCCTGGATGAATGCAAAAGCAAATATTTTTATAGTAAACTTTTATACTCAAATATAAAGTGTTAGTCTATCACACTACAAGCTTGGTTTTGAATAAGTAATCATTTTCTGCTAACCAGTTGACGTTTCATTCATCAGACAGACTTGGGCATTTTATCCTTAATATAACCGTTATATGAGACGCTTGCGAAATAAAATAATAAAAAAACATTCATTCCTTGTATGGTTTTACGAGGCATGAGGAACAGTCTCTAAAACTTAATTTCTTTTTTCCACTGGGAGACCACGTAAACATTTTAGTTTACATATTATTCATCCGGTACATACATAGTTTTTGCATTATCATTAAAATGGAGCTGGGTGTTTACTTGATTACGATTTTAACAGGGAAAACGTGCACTGTTTGCTGTTCATTTAATTTACAAATTTGCTCGTTTGAGGGGCATTAACTTCTCAGCTCATTTACATTTTACAATGTTACACCTTGGAGTATTAAATATTTAGTAGGTTTGAGCTATAAAAAATATTAATCATGAACAGTTTAGGTTTGCGTATGAAAACTTTGTGTATTGATCGAACGAGGGGCATAGGCAGAAATATGAATCCAAATGTTGAATATGAAAATATTTAGGGTATTTGTGCTCTCAGTGTTTTTGAGAGAAGATAGACAAACAGGAAATAGAAAATGGGACATGGCCTACAGTCAAGTGAAAGGGTTTTTAGGAAGAGGAGCATAAAAAGAGATAAGAAAGATGGAGATGACAGGGAAAATCCGGATTTCCATAAACACTTTCCTGCTCCATATGTAACTATTTTTATTGGGTGAACGACCCAAAAGAAAAAGTGGTGGCGACGTTTACGGGCAAAAATCAAAGAGAGCTTCTCTTTTTCAGTCTTTAGTGCTGCCATAGCAAAAAGGAGTCAAAGAGGAAAATGAGAAAGTCGGAAACATGATCTCGGATGAGGATTATTGAAAATATAGTCTTCAAAAGCAAGTAAACATGGAAACGACTCAATTCAAGTATAAATTATAAGAAATACAACCCACACAAATTTAAAACTTCCTCTGCGAACAGAAAATCTGTAAAGACCATCATTACTTTATACTGTCTGGCTCTAACTAAAATAACTTCTGCTTTCTCTACGGGGAAAGCAATAATTTCAAAAAGTAACTTACAGATTAAAAATCAAATTATAACATGGAAACGTCAACAACGGCCGTGTAGCATAAAAGATTTCCGGAAAATCAAACCTAAAGAGGTAAAAATGAACTCAGATTGGTTGTAACAAAAAAATGGCACTTGACATCTAACTACAATTTTAAAAATCTACACGATTCCAATTATGTTTCAATTCCAGACAAACTTAATACTGTATGCTTCCTTTTCCTAAACTTTCCTACAGACTTTTCTTTTCCACTCACATGGACTGACATCATAATGCGTAATGTTTCATGCGGCATAAGGAAATCTGACAAGCTTTTATATACTTTTTTTGCGTTGTAGTATAATATTTGCGTTTTTGCTTCCCGTATTATACTCAGTAGTTGCCGGAAAAGTTGACAAAGTTTGCGGGAGCTATGTACTTTCTTTTCATGGAAAATGAGCTGCGATAGCTTCCGGTCCTGGATTTTTAGCCTCTATTCTCATTCATTCCTTCACACGCAAAATGTTTTCAAAGTAAAAAAGTAAACAGTACTTATACAGGACTACATAAAAAATGTCACATCACACAACATCTAAATAGTTTATATGCAGTATAAAGTTGCCCTGGTGAAAGCGATAGAGCGCGATAAAAATTTCGTATGGACCTCGTTAGCTGACTAGGTGTTCATTTCTCTTCCTCACGAACTTTCACAACCGCATTACACCAACTTTTTTTTGTATCTAAGTTGCGCCTAAAGCTTGATTTGTGAATTGAGAGAAAGTACAAGAACCGCCCTTTATGTTACTATATATTCAAGTTTATTAGATAAACATTTAATGTTAAAATATTCCATTAAATTTATCACATTTACCAATTCATACAAACGAAAGTGTTCAGATTTTTTATGTTTTGATAGCTCCAGGAAAAAAAAATATACTGGATGGTGAAAGTTCCCGAGAAAGTATTGCATAACCTTCAAAATATTTATGCTCCCTTGTTTTGAATCATGGAAGCAATAAAACTTCCTTGTGAATTAAACCTCCTATAAAATATAGTGTTTTTTATATTAAACATTATATACATTATCTCATTTTCGTCAGCACTAAAGTTAAGTTAATAGTTAATCGCTTGTTCGTTTTGCATTGCTGGCAGGCGAACAAGATGAAAGCAATGTTTTCACGGGTTGAGTTACCGTTCAGAAACTGCTTTGCATGTTTTCTCCAGAAAAAAAAACTTTATGCGAGTGTGATTTTAATGGTACGTTTAGTCTGAGTCGCACATTTAGTATGCGTAAACTTTTACTACTGGGCAAACTAAAATTGTAGATAGTATAAAAGTCAAATCAAAGGAAATAAAGTTTTGATTAATTGCATTTTTCGTTACTTACAGTCTTATCTCCGATGTTTTTCACTCGGCAAGTCAGGTATGCCGTTTTTCCCAGCAAAGCTGTTACATTAGGTGATGTGGCTATGTCAATGTAAGGATAGCCTTTTCGTAGCAGCACCTGCTGCGTCAGTTGGAGTGCGTCGGTTGGTTGCTTAGATGCTAATGGATTTTCTGACGTTGACGGTTTTTCCGACGGTACTTCGTCTTTGTTTGCCGATGAGGCGTCGCCAGCAGGAGCGTCTCGCATGACTCCAGTTAAAAAGTCACTTTCACTGCTGTTAGTTTTTACAGCTGATTTGTAATTAGCATTAGCACTCGGTTTATCACTCGTTTGCAGCTGAGATGAAATCGGAGAAATTGTCTGGTCTGTTGTTGAAGTTCCAAAAGGGTAGGATATGGAAGGTCGAGGGGAAACTTCACCATCGGAAACGTGCTGTATCACTGTTTTAAAACACAAAACAAGCAAAATACACACATTAAATTGGTTTCATAGGGTGTATAAAAAGTTTGTTATCTTTACAGCTCAACCACTAAAATCTTGATGGTGACAAGAAAATGTTTTTAGGGAAAACAGGTCACAACTGTTTTGGTGCAGTTGGAGTCATAAAATCTTGTGTGTAATGTTCAATCGGAACTGCGTACAACAACTTAATGTACTAGAACTAGTATCCTTTAAAAATTCTTTTCAACGAGTGGGTGTCTCTATTTTTGACATTTTGAGAATATGTTATAGTTTGAATCGTATTGAGTCTTAATATTCCTTGGAAAAATGGTTTGAAACAACGTATTTTTGCTTTCAAAAAAGATAACCAAACCACATTAAAGTTTACATCGGAAATGTTGTGCTGTGTTTGTAAACTTTCTCCGTACTGTCGAACGGTACGTATCCATCATATTCATAACGGTTATAATACAAAATATAATACAGTAACGTTAATAATTAGGCATGTACCTTATTAAATGTATGCTCACACATGTTTCCCTACGGCTACTGAAGTTACATGCGGTCTAAAAACTATACTCAATGGGAGGTAATTCTTCAGTACAGTACAAACGGAAGTCATTAAATGAAAAAAGTTGTGTGGGTGGCAACAAAGGGAAATACTGGTATTGACAAAGTCGACAGTGTACAAGAAAAAGTTTACGGGGTCGGTATAAAAAAAAATTTTTTTCGTTATTATTTTTGTTTCGGAATTCGCTTTCACTGTTAAAAAAACCTAGCAGGATTCAAGTACTGTATGGGCGTGGGCAGCTAGCATAAGCGAGATTTTTTTCTATTGAGGGGACACGCACAGGGAGAGGCAATAACAAGCTGTTAGTAAAAAGACTGACACAAAAGATGCGAACAGCTTAGCAAAGTCTCACTTTCACTTTTACTACTTGACGTAGTCCTATCAGATATTGCATGTCAAAAAGTTTTTCACAGTTGGGGTCTCATATGTGCTGGGCAACAATAATGACGGTGACTCTTTTATGCACATACAGCACTGGGCACTTTTCTCCACAAGTCCAGCTGCGTATGTTCTTATCTGAGAAAGTATGTAAGTGCAAGTGACATGTCACTTAAGTCCTTTTACGCTACATCAAACTGTAAAGGTACTTGTTATTTTAGGAATTCGACGATAACGACAGGAAATTCGTGACATTTGTAGGAATCAATACAATTTACACACTCAAAAGTATATTTGACCGTTAAGCGGTTGTTCGTACACTTTTGTGTTTCCTTTAAAAATGTAGGGAAAGTACCTCTATTCAAATAAGTGGGTAAAACAATAGCGAACACTTCAACACCCACAAAGTAAATATAAGAGAAAGTAAACTTTCACGTTCCACGCAACTGTACGGTTCAGTAGACCACAAAATCAATGCGTGACAATAACAAATGGAAATTTTCTAGTAGCAATGAGCTATAGAATCCAAACTGTATTCTTTTAAAGGAGTTTTACAAATTCGGGTGTTATCTGTACCAGTTTATAATACATTGTGTATTTTTCGTGAACTTTCCTTTTCTCGTACACAAAACAAGCTATAAATCATGGAGAAAATTTTAAAACCTTACAAGTTTATAAAATATACATGAATATCTACATGAGAAATAGAGACACACACTTTTCTCTCTGGGTTTTCCGTGGACGCCATAAATTCATCTTTTTTCTTTGTCAAGACGCCTTAGAAAATAATGGGACTGAGTTCCTGAATCGAATGAGATATGCAAATTGTAGAGGTGCTTGGTCGTCCGAAACAGGCAGCTGGTGATAACGTAATACATGGGACACTGAAGAAGGAACCACGGTTCCTTTTTTTTGCTTCTTGGCAAACAATGTCTAGATGCTCCTTACGATTTTATCTGGATGAGAAACAAACTGTTGGAGGAAATTAGACCACAGGGTGTCATTCATACATTATTCACAAAATGAAATAGAAAACACGACAGTGGCGTGTCTCTCGAAATTGCAATCTCGACTGGGAAGTGTTCTGGATGCTGTTTTTTGCTAAGTTGGAACTACTGGGTTTCAAGTGGAATAGATTTTCATGAAGATTTTCAATGTTTGGGTGAGTGTATTGTATTGACTAGTTGCGTGTAGCTACATATATCCATTGGTATCTTGTTTATCCTTGAATCTCTCGACAAGATTTTTTTTTGCTGGTGAAAGTTGTAAAATGAGAGAAAACACGCGAATGCTTGAGTAATGAAGAGAATCAGGTATGGTACTCTGATACATTAGAGTATTGTTTACCTGATACATTGTATTAGGTGGAAATCAAAGTGTTTTTGTGTTTGAAGAGCTGAGGAATGCGTGAGTATACTTTAATGTGGAACCTCGTACACTAAAGTGGAATTGAAGTGGTGAGAAGAAACAAAAGGGAGAATATCCTCGTGATTGTCGATTATTAGAAAACAAAAATCCTAAAATAAGTATACAAACGCAACATTTTTTATCTAAATTTAGACCTGGTATTTCAGTAATTTTGTGTGGCAGTGTAAATACAGCTGCTATAAATACTTTCCGTGGGTGGTGATTGGTGAAAGCATACAGAATTTAGAGTGAATTTGAAACAATCTGCAGTGGTGTCGCACAGGTGTAATATCTGTTATGCTGTACCATTTCCAAGATAAATAAAAATTTTCGTTCATGTAGTACCCGTGCTATGCAGGTTGTATGTGTCCAACATCGTATTTAAGCTAACATTTTGTTACGATTACAATTGCATGATCTCAGTTAGGAAATTTATTTCCGAAGAATGCCTTTTAAAAATTTCTCGTGAACAATGCTGGAGCTCTGCCTAAAGTTATTCCCAAAATACCTAGTTTCTAAGTTTTTCACAACCTGGTTTGGAAACAGTAGGTTGGTGCAAAAGGGCTATCCTTAGTTGTGTGTGCATTTTTAATAAGCTTTCTGAAACTAGAAACGGGTACAGGGTTCCTATCTAAGGAACAGCGGAACATTGCAAAAAAACCTAACTCATTCCTTTTCTGTCCAATCAATCTAAATATAAACTCTGGCCCATTACATACAAAAATGTAATTTATATACTGAATGATGATCCATCTTCATAAACGTCTTCCGCTGCTCTTGTTTTACCAGTACCATTATTGAAACAACTTGCACAAATTATGGCAAATAATGATCAATTGAAGTGTACATATATGGATTATGAATGGATATTTTGTAGCGAATGCTAGGCTGTTCTTCGTTTACTCGGATGTACGGACCGCAGGCACTTTTAGTAATGCAACTTCGCAACAGCTTTCTCTACTCCAGAATGGAAACTACGTTTTAAATGCATAGCTCTCTGTATAATGCGCTTTCTCCGAAATACTCACCTAAACTAGCCTCCTAAACATTTGACAAAACTTTCCCCAAATTTCAGTTCAAATATTCGGCAGATGTTCCTTCCTCCTGACGAGAAAACTTACATGTTAAGTACCCAATGATGATGAGGTACTCCAAGTTTTTGTGCTCACAAAACATAAACACTATAATCATGTTGTAGCTTGTAGGCAACTTTAATATTGTTATCATGTAGTTTTTCCTCCTTAAGAAATCCAAAAAAGCGCAGATGGCGAACAAAAGATAAGTTTATTATGCAATTGAGTTGGAGCACCCAATTTCCAGTTTTTTTCTTCATGCCCCTATGACGTGGTAATGTGTTGGAGACAAAAAATTAAAAGTAGTTTTTGCACATGATGAAATACCAAGGGTTCGCGACGAGTTTTTTTTCCACGAAAACAAGAGAAAATGATGAAATTGGGGAAGAAGTTGCCATTTTCTTGCGGAATGTTAAAGTACCTACTATTCCCTCTAAAGTGTGTCTCTGGAGGAGCCATTATATGAGAAGTAAGGAGAGTTCAACTCTTGTATTAGTGAAGTCAACCTCAAAAAAATGGGAGAGCACTCTGGAGCAATGGAGTTTGAAGAGGATGCCAACAAAAGAAAAGGAGTAATGCCTTTTTTGATGGTCAACGTGACTAGAATATCATTAAAGAAAATGGATAGATATATAGGAAATAAGTAGCATCTAAAAGATAATAAAAGGGAAACATGAGGAAGGTTGAAAGAAAGAAAAAAAAATCAGATTTTATTAATCTATGGAGAAAAAAGTGAGTGCAAATGTTTGTCCTTTGCTGGGAGCAAAAAAAAAATGAACCAGTCGGGGTACGTTATCGGAAACAAGGTAGACAAATACGGAAAGATAACAAATCAAAAGATGGATGGGAGTATTAACCCTTGAATTTTTTAGAATTCCCATGGATCTCATAAATTTCTTTATGTCGAGGAGCACGAAATTTAGAAACAGAATTATATCCTTCCTAAGCTACAATTTTATGTCAAGATATCATAATCTATATCCTTATTTTAAAGTTTTTATACTAAATACATACATATAACGAGTTGCCGAAGGCACAAGCTGTCGTATTATTCCGTATTATCCTTGAGAGATCCGGCAGAACATGAAACTGTTTGGGTAGAACATTTTAAAAACAGTCATTGTGAAATAGGAATGCATATCGAGATTGGGTTTGTTTTATAATTGTCTCACATTTCCTTGAAACTTATGCATTAGGGAATCAATATGTAGTTTTTGTATTAAGGAGAAAGCTTTCACTTGCAACCGACGGCAGTGTTTTTTTCTTCAACTTTGTTGAAGGGGGCGTAGGCGCGACAGAATGCACGCAGACGACTGTTTTTATGAACCTAGTTGATATTAAAGAAAAAATATCTTTTGTTTCAGCAAAATTCCAGAGAAAGTATGAGGGTTGGCTGGGTACTTGAAGCTTGGTTCAATGTCAGCCCATGTGTGTGCATAATATTGCTAACTAGTTGAACAAGCATGGAATTTTTGAAAGAGCAACGAGAACAGAAATGCGTGGTAGACAAGAAGAAAAAAATGTACGAGAAAAGGAAATAGGTGCGGATTTGTTTATGTGAAGTCTATATGGCGCCAGGTTTTTATTCTTCCCGGAAACATTATTCCACTTGCGTAGCTATGAATACGACCTTTTAATAAAATATTCAACACAATAATAGCGTATTCGTGGAAACCATTATAAAATGTGTTATCTACCAAGTTTCCGGCGTTATTCACAACGTATCCCTGAAAGAAAGGAGATTGACAAAGAGAAAAAGCGAGAATGACATTACCTCCGTCCCAGGATTCTCTCTTGTTAAACTGCAGTTGGATAGTTCCATTCATGTTTGATTTCACAGGGTGGTTGTTTGTCTCATTAGCTGTTGGAACGCCTCTTCCTGTTGGCTCCATTTGCACTTCGGCCAGAATCACGAGGAGAAGTGCAAATATTTTTATGAATATTGTTGCTTTCCGACCTACGCAATCCACTCCGTACACTGCCATTTTGTCCATGTTGTAATCACGTTTTTCAACTTTCACAAATCCGTATTGGAGTTCTGGAGTTAGAACTAGTCATGACGCAGTCATTATGAGTTTATTTGAAACTTTAACTCCCATAGATTAAACTAACTACACAATGAAAGCCAAACGTTTGCCGTTAACCCAATAGTCAGACAAAATCCAACTTACAACTAAAAGTTTCTCTATTTTAAACGATTCTCAGTTGACTTATTTATTTCTATTGAACTACAAATTACTAATGAGTCACTAAAATTAAATATAGATTACATAAAAGTTCACATTTCTATACAAATTTGCACACAAAGAGAAAAAGTGTTTTGCTGAGAATTGGTATCCATATAGAAACAGTTGAGTATATCGGAAAGTTTTTTGGGGTATCTTGAGACTGGCTGGAGAACCTCTGCTTTTCATGCACCTCAAAAAGAGACTAAAGGGAAATGTATTTTAGAGAGGAAAAGCAACGAGACAGTGAAATTCCAGTGTGAGGTTTTCACTCTCCTTCTACACTTTGATTTTCGGAGCGCTTTCATCAGTTGCTTACACTGCAGACTTGCGTACTCTCGAGGATTTTCTTATTCTTTCCAACTCAATCCTACATTTCTGACAGGGCAATTCTTTCCATTGTTTGGGCTGTGTTGTGCGTGAAAAATTAATTTAAACTGGAGTTTTCAGGATTAGTTCTACATTTACAAGTAATTCTTACTCAGTTTTCTCGCTTTCTTTTTTTCTTCAAACGGACTGAGCCAAAAATAAAGTTGTCAATTTTCAAACTTGTCACTTGAAAATCGCTAAATATTATATGACAAGCCTGACGGTGAACATTGCTGATGCAGGATTTGTTCCCATATGGACTCAGTGCGCTTGGAAGACTACCAATAAAACTGCCGACCAAACGGGAAAAAAGAGAAAGTTACCTACAGCAATGAAGAAGATTGTGTAGACCAGCTATGACAAGATGATACCGCTTGAAAAACCTTTCAATACAAAATACCATCAGTTTAAAATACTACAAATTGAAAGCCTTTCAATTTCACTTGCCATCCAAACCCCTATAATCAATAGTAAGTTTAATAGTGAGTGTTATCTGGTATTGTCTTTAGGTTTGCCGTCTTTCCTTTAGATGGAGCAAGTCTTGATGAAGGAAAACTACCTGTAAGCTTACGATTATTTTCGCGATATTTAAATCCTCTTCTCTCGGGTACTTGACTTGAATACAGAAGCTTGACTACAAAAAAATAGCATTTTAAGAGAATAAGAAAAGCGAACGTGGAAATCGTTTTATCGTCGATTCAATGAATATTATGCTGTGCATTGCAATATGCCTCCTTGTATAGCTCCTCTATTGAAAGCCATGCAAAGCACTTTCACTCCAATCTTATTCTAATGGAAAGAACATTAAGAGCCAGAGAAAATGTCAGAATTGCTTGGAGTCTTTACAAAATTATTCTTATCAACCTAGATTTGACTACATTGCTTTTCATATGCCAGCAACATAACTAATCAGTGTCTTTTCGTGTTATTTTGCAAACATGAGGATACCCTCTAAATGTTCTTTTTTTATACTATTGCGAAAAACTTCTCTTACGTAAAATCACTCAGATAAATGAACTGAATTGTATGATATATGTGTACAGGTTTTTTTGCACTGGCTGGTTTTTGTGCAGCTTCTATAAAATCGGAAAGTTAACCAAGACCGACAACACTTGCAGACAATCCATTGGATTACTATCTTTTCTCCCGACAGTTTTTCATACACTCTTATATTCCCTCTCTTTTCTCTCTCTTGATCCCCATAATTCTCCCCAGGAAACCTGCAGAATGGCGATTAAAATGTAGGTCAGAAAGTGGTACCGCTCCGGGTATGGATTTCCCATAAACAAGATTCCAGCGGTTGTGCCAAGAGTGATGCTGACGGTAATGACGACATTGATACTCCATCACGTATTTCTCTCCTGTCACTATGGATGCTGTACATGCGGGTTGACGATAACGGAATACTTTTTTCGTCTTCAGATGCTCACTTCCCCATCCATCTTTTGTGGTACTTGTAGTTTTTTTATACAGTTATGTTTATAAAATCGGTTTTACTCTTGCTATCTCTTTGGGATAGAGTTTCATATAGAAATACTGTATGAATATTACTCGGTGGTGTGTGCTTTGGCCCACATCCACGTTTCGTCCGGTTCCTCTTGTAAGGAAAGGCAAAAAACCGTCGTGACTTCTCTGAACTACTTTGTACACGTATCCAAAATATTTTACTAGCTGTTACTTTGTCGTGGTAATAAAAGGTGGTATCATGTATCTCAGAAAGTATAACGGGAGTACTGTCGGTGAATGAAAATGAGGGCTGGTGTTCGGCCTTCTTTGAAAAGATGAAAGTCTGTTGGATTATGAGACAGCATTACGCAAGGGTAAAACCAAAAAAGGTATAGAAAAACGTAACCTGGTCTTGGTTTTGAATTGGATATACAAAAAGAGAAAATGATATAAAAAAGAAGAGAGAGAGGGAAGAGTAGTAAAATTAATGTCAGTAATATCATCCGTTGTACATTTCGCTGGGAGGGGAACTGAAATGCAGGACAGAAGTTTTACTGCTGTGAGATAAAAAAATGTTAATAGTTAGGGTGATCTTTATATTCACTTTCAAAATAGAACATGTTGTTCTAGTTTACATAGAGATATAACTGAAAGAAAAATAATGGTTAACCCCGATTTACATTTAGGTGGAGGCACAACTGCAATTTCCATTAATGAAGAAACTAGTGAAATAACCATTTCTCTCCGCCTACTTTTGACTTATGAGTTTGGACGGCTATAAAAATCTGGTGGGTAATTGATACTGAGTAAATTGCATGTGGTAATGGTATATAGGCCACGAGTTCTTTTGTCTAACAGTCTTGACTAGACAATCACGATGTAACCTGAGACCTAGATCTCATATTAGCGTCTTCCCTGTTGGCAGACAGACTGGCAGGTTTTAAAGTTAAAAATCAATTACTGTGAATACTCGCGGTTCTATACTACTTATTTTCATACATACGTTAACCTTCAACCTGTCTTCTTAACCGAAAAAAGTCGTTTTGCCGTTCACATTAAAATGGGGTGACAGTAACATGAGCCATTTGATTGGAATGGCAAAGTTCTCAAATTTACGCGTGCGAATTTTCTCACGAATAATTTAAAAAGATTTGACTTTGAGGTTATGCTCTACATCCACAACATTGTGCATGATATGAAAATGTTCAGGGTTTGGCTTAGTCGGATTTTTATGTGACACACATGTAATATACACGGATGTGTTATCCTTCACATTCTTTCCTTTGAAGGTTACATTCAGGAATGCAAGGAATAAATCTGAAAGAGAAAATGAACCACAAAGTGAAAGCACACAGAGGGACAAAACATGTGGTGTCAATTATTCCGGAAAGATAGTCCATATCTATTCCGTCCCAAATAAATAGAACAACACGCCAATCTCATTCTTCGATTAGAAAGTGCAAAAGCTTCCCGAAAACCCTGCTACCGTTAAATCAATATGTCAAAACTGATGGAGATAATTTATCTACTAACCATAAGCAATCAGACGTATCTGTCAAAATCAACCAAGAATAAAGTTTATTCGCATGCGAGCAAAGGAAAAAAAAAACTTGTTGTTAAATTTATTTGAACACATCACGCTCCAAATAGCAGGCTTTACCCACGTCAGCAGAAATTCGGCAATGTCTTTCCTACGCCAACAGTAAACAAAAGAAAAGAACACGTCACTTCATTTTTTCTAGGTGTACCTTCATCCAGTGCCAAGTGCCAATAAACAAAGACTGTATTAAAAAGAGAACCATGGTCAAAGTAAAATTGGCGTACATGCTAAAGCTCATATTTCGTTGAGCCTTCAGCCAACAAGCTTTTCACTTGATTTAATTGTAGGAATATACAAGTTCCTTAAACAATGACTACCATCGGAGATTGTGAAAACTTTGTTTGGATCAAGTGAAGCAGTAAATTAAACAAACAATAATATGCCTTTCACTCGGGTTTCTTGGAACTTGGAAATAGGCATGGGACCAGAGAAGAAAAATTAATGAGGCTGTATCCCGAATCACTGTGATCCAAAGATTTTAGTATGATATGACGACACGATCTGAATAAGATTCCTTTGGAAAGCCACTCCTGTTCGCTTTCTCTAGTCAAATAAACGAAATTAATGGAATGGCTGCATAAACGGGACACAGTTACACGGAGAAAGTTAAAAGCCTTGATGAAGCACTTAACTATGTTTTTTTCTTGTAAGATTCTCTCTACAAGATATTCAAAGATTAATTGGTATTGACTAGAAAATGCTATCTTCTCGAGTAAACACAACCTGATACCCGGTAATTTTGTTCAAGAAAAAAGTGCTTTCTCCCAGTTTTCTTGCTCATCAGCTGAAATTTAAATATATGGAACGTGATCTGGAAGCTGTTTATTCGGACCAGGAAAACAAAAGGATTTTAAGTCAAATGAAAACTGGAGAAAACAGTTACCGGTGAAACGAACTGATCACTCAAGTGAAGTAGACAATTAAAAGGGAAAGGTGAACGGAACTAGGCGGTTCCTCTACAACCAAGAAGTTTTCCGTGTTTTCTTGGCTCATCAGTTAAATGGTTGCAGAGGAATTCACGAAATTGTTCAAGACATGGTGAAAGTGGATGTATTAGTTAAAAACTTTCTCTCATATTTTCCCTCTCTACGTTTGCTACGAAAATCGTTGAGTTTTCAGGTTTTGTTTAAGCACATCGGTTTTCTCTCTGAGGATCACTTCCTCCTTCATTTCCATTCATGTTATATCATCTGTTGTGTTTCTTCGCATGGTAATATGCATAATTTCAGGGAAACTAACGGTCCACCGGGTTAAATTAAGTAAGACTTGGGCGGAAGATAGCTCCATGAGNGGTAATATGCATAATTTCAGGGAAACTAACGGTCCACCGGGTTAAATTAAGTAAGACTTGGGCGGAAGATAGCTCCATGAGTGGATGACTCGACACATACGATATATTTATATAAAAAGAATGATACTCAGTCCTTTTCAGGTGGCTAACTATAATAATATATTTAAATTCACGGAGTTGCAAAAACTAGATAAAATAAAGGGAAAAGAGAAAGTCGTGACTAGTTAGTTTCCCCGTAGACCATTATCCCAAATGTACGCTGAAATGGAATGAGTCAGAAAAGACAGAAAATTTTATAGAATAATAGGGAACACACTGGCAGGGCACAAGACTCTGAGTTTTTAACCAAGTTTATAGTCATTAATCCCATTAGTGGCTTCTTTTCCTCTTTCTCCAACCTTTTGGGACCGCTCATGAAAAAAAAAGAAAACTAAGAGAAAGCTAGAGGAGACCTGAAGCTCTACAGGAAAAAAAAAACTTTTTTTTCTCTTGTTAACTCCAGGCAAAACATCACGTTACCTCCAGCCAACCATTCAAATAAAACTGTTTGGTTTGCCAAAAGCAGAAGACAAAAAGCCTGGTTTTCCTGGGCTGTGTTTGGACCAAGAAATGGTGCCCTCCGCCCAATCATTTTTACAAGCTTTAACTTTCTCTGGATGGGGAAAAGAAACTCGCTCAAGTTCTTTCTCCACTGAGGAGCTACTGCAGGAAATGAAATCAAAGTGGCGAAAATGTAATGATGGACAGGTGGAGATTCTATTCAGCGTCTCTGTAATTTGCTTAATGCGTGCTTTCATATTTAACTTTTTCGCACGTTACAAAACTCATCCTGAAATTAAAAGGTAAAAAAGTTTTCAGCTAGTTTTTTTTGGCAAAAGAAGTAGGTTGATGGAGATCCGGCGTGACATCCTTAATTACAAGCGTAGACATTAGCGAATAGGATTTTCCAAATTGGTAATGCCTCTGATCACAGACTTCTCCCTGGAAAATGGCCATGGCTCTAGAGAGAGTTGCGTAGGCACTGGATAAATTTTTATTAGAAACACTCACTTTTACTATCATCTAGTGTTTTGTAAGCTGTAGTCTTTGATCTACTCTGCCGAACCCGTGTCGCTGTTTGTTTGTTGTAAGTACCTAAAGATAACTGGTGAAAGTTTATGAGGAAATTGTTGGCAAACGGTTTGTCCCGACGTCCCGTTGCTTTAATGCACCAGACTTCTTTATGACTGCATTAGGTCGATTTATGA
>JAAXOA010000708.1:0-20431 GCA_036561885.1 Salina celebensis
AAATGTAAATGGATATAAAAATATTTTCGCTTGACGCTTAGAAATCAAGCATATAATCATTGGGAACATAAATGGTTATAATTTTCAAAGTTAGAATAAATTTGGCCATCAAATTATAACACATAGATTAATTTACCTGTAATCAAGTGGGCGTCTTTTAATTGGTATATTGGTAATCGTATAATCGTATAATCCAGCGACATCATTGACACAAAAAAATTTAAACATTTCTTTCATGTTAAATGCAAAAACCACAAAGTTCTTTAACCACAAGTTTTCTCTCATACATGGACTTATCACTGTTCAACATGTCGTCTTTGTTTATTCCTCCTTCTCGATCTCGATGCTGAAAACGATATTTTCCTTTCCTGATTATTAATCAGAAATATTTGTTCGGCGAATAGTATTTTATTATTGACATAGAACAAAATAAGATATTGAAATACATAGAAAAGCAGTCAATTATTGTAGCTTCAAACTAAATATAATTGTAATAATTGATAAAAGTTGCTTAAAATCTTCATTAAACATTTAATTTGCTATTAAAATAATTACATACGCCTTCTGACTTCATGATATAAACGATTTTCTGCTCAATTAATTATATTTTAAAAAATCGTGATACATTCAGTCTTTAGATTGATTGATCCAGAGTTTGGTTTTTTATATCTGTACAATTCCCGAAGTTTTGAATAAATCCAGCCCATCAATTATGTCTCGTTTGTGTCATTCAATTCACGAAACATTACCATGGATTGTCATATTCAGAAGGTTGCTTTGACAAATCTTTGAGGATAATCTGGCATCAAACTGCAATATGAAAATTTTTGATTACTTCATTTGCGGTTTATCGAAGCGGAAAAAATATATTAACACTAAATATTAAGTTCTAGCTGCAGGACGGATGTGGCATATTTCAAATGTCTGAATTTCTGAATCCAGACCCAATAGCTATTTCTCATTGTTTAAAAATTGTTCACGAGTAGCAAATATTACTCTTTGGGAGTATTTCAGAGCATGATGTTAAATCTTAAATTGGTTATCTTGTGTTGGCTTGCAATGGTATAATAATTATCGCAACACGCTCCTTATCATTCCCAATACGGATCTCAAAAATTGACTTTTTTCTGTTTATTTTAGCAGATCAATCTGTATGCATCTGGCCCGGTCCCGGACAATCAGACTGCGACCGTGATCCTCCAACCATCATACAAGAAACAACTGGATTTATATTTTAAACGTGATAATTTCGTTGTCCTCTTTTGGCCGCATGGATACACAGGAGACATGGATTACATTGAGCTTCTTTTGACAACATTTTCCAAGCGATTTCGGGCGATGAGCATCAGTGAGACTTACACGAAGGCAAACATATTTTCTGTTATTGCTAAAATAAGCAATAAACAACCAAACACTGAAAATAACATTCGAATATATTCAAAGTGCGCCCTGGGATACTCATTTGACACACGTTTAAGTTCTTTGCTAACTGAGGCAGAACAAGCTAACGATATTGTTCCGGGGATAGTTACTCACGTCATACTTACACACTTTGGCACGCAGTATTCTGACCACGACGATAGTATTAAAAGCGTTCGTAAGGCTTTTGATATTACTACCAAAATGAAGCATTCATATCGTTTATCTTTGGAACTCTCAATATCAGATTGTAAAGACACGCTGCGAGTCTTATTTGAGCAAACTTCAAAGATTTCTATGTACGTCTTCGTTATTCCTTTTGAGCCTTTTCATTTCAACGGCTTAGAGGAAAGTGTTCGGAGGGTAAAATCAGACATTTTACGATGCAAGGTGTACACAAACAAATACGATACTACAAAGTCCATTGGATTCTCCACAAGTTGGCCGGACTCGAATGACTTTAGCGGCTTGAGAAATCGTTCTGCGCTTATCAGGTACTGGGAGGAAATAGCCATCATAGGTAATGATACTACCAAGTCAATTGGATTCTCCACAAGTTGGCCGGACTCGAATGACTTTAGCGGCTTGAGAAATCGTTCTGCGCTTATCAGGTACTGGGAGGAAATAGCCATCATAGGTATATCAGAAAATGTCACAATATTTATGGACCAGTTTTTTGACATGGAATTAAATTCAACCGGAATGATGCAATCAAACGGTTGGTGGACAAGGGATCTGATAGAAAAATTGCAGGAGCAGGAAAGTACGCGTATTGTACCCAATATCACTGATTGGTGTACCAAAAAATACCCGAAATTTAAATTATTTCGTAACAACGACAACAGCATTCAGGATATGAACAAATTTGTATCTGCGCTAATAGATGAAGAAGTTGAAATGGAGCTTATGGGCAAAGATATGATATCACTTGTAAATATTGTAAAAGGACCGCTTCAGAAACGTCATATTGCCTGTAAAACCAAATGACATTCTATATTGGAACAAAAATTTCAGACTATTTGATGCAATTACATTACTCAACCAGAAAATATCCGAATGTCCTACTTCCGATCAAATCAGCGTATCGTTGATTCTTGATTTTGACACGCAACACAATGAGAAAGCAAACGATATTCTAATGAAAGCTATCAGCCTTAGGGCGGAAGATGCAAACAATGATTATGAAGCAACATTATCCAACATAATACTCAGGATTCAGCCTCAAACAGCCGTTACTAGTCGAGCTGGAGACATCCTCAAATATAAAGCGATGCTTAATGAAAAACAATTGAGTTTGTCATTGCTATTTAACCCGCAGGATTTTGAAGAGGTCATTGGGGCAGGCGTCAAAAACATAAGCGATTTTGTTTTACTTAAGTACAATCCTTGTAATGACAATCACCTGAAAGCCTTGGTTACACCTGGACAATCCTTATCCAAGTTGTTGACCCATATAAAATCCGAACACAGCCGAATGACAAAACAGTACTTGGAAATATCAAACCCAACTCAAAAGCCAGGAATACTCGTGCATTTTTCTGATACGGATTGTATTGCAGTTGATAGACCACAAGTTTTTAAGTTTTGGCTGGAGCTAAGCCAACACTGCAGACAGGAAAACATTAAACTTGTGATTTCCCCGACCATTGGTTTTGACGACGAGGATTCTTTGGCTTGGTGGCACGTGCGTAGGACCCAGTCGGGATATAACGTATCGGAATATATTGAACCAGAATACAACCAACATAAAAATGATGCTGAGACAAAGTCCGTGTCAACGTTGTGGTTTTACCTGGCTGCAATCTCTCTCATCTTTGCGTGTTCAATTGCGATATTTTGGTTCATACGAAGTAGACGAGTTAAAACAACCGATCATAAATTCAAACGCCTTGCAAGCGAGTTCAGATACGGTCTACAGGAAACCGCAAAGCCGAGTGATGCTACAAATTATGAATGTATTTTGAGTAATGCATATGACAGCTCTTACGAGATTCCTATGGAGTGGTTTGAGCTAGGTAAATTGTATCCTTAACAATTCCTTAAACATCATACAATTGTAAATTTATATTCTCTACCTGACTGTTACTTAAGACACAAAGAGAAAGCTGGGATCAGGAGAATTCGGATGTGTTTCACTGGCCAAAATTGTAAAACCCGATGCAAACGAGGTGATCTGGACAGCGGCAAAGTCGGTTCATAGTGATGAAGCTAAAAAAGAATCTTCGTTAAGAAGCTTGTTGGCAGAAATCAAACTTTTGTCCCACCTTGGAAGCCACGACAATATAATAAAGCTATTAGGGGCTTACACCGCAGATGTGGGCTCAGGTAGCAATTTAAAAAACAATCCATATTGTACTAATGTAAATATATAAATAGGAATTTAATAATTTGCTCAAAATAGGTAAAGCTATTGCATTTTTGGAACTCTGTCAGTTAGGATCACTGCAAGATTATTTGCGCCGTACAAAAGGAAATTCTACAAATGCTCATTTAGAGAGTAATTATCTGTGTTTGAATGAGGAAGCTACAGCCACTCCTGCATTGTTGATGAAGTGGTCAATCGAGATTGCAACCGGGATGGAGTATATTTCATCTAAATATATTGTTCATGCAGATCTAGCGACAAGAAATATTTTACTAGATAGCAATAAAACTGCGAAGATTTGCGACTTTGGCCTTTCACGACGCATGGAAAACTACAGAAACTATGTTAAAGCAAGCAGTGAACCCCTTCCTTGGAGGTGGATGGCTTTTGAGTCTTTGACGTATTTAGAATTTTCAACAAAATCTGATGTTTGGAGCTTTGGGATTACAATGTGGGAGATATTCAATGAAGGTACGTCGATCTTTACCAATTATAATAAGAGTAAGATGTTCAGGAATTCAACGAGCGTTTATTTACACTTTTACCCAACGTTTCGATCATTAACTATGATCCTCATCATTTACCAATTATGAAAATATTGATTTTTTTTCTCCCGCTATGACTTATTCGTATCATATAAATAGGGAAAATTCCGTATCAAGGATTACAATGGACTTTGGACTTCTCCGAAAAACTTGAATCAGGAATGAGGCCCCCTCAACCGCGGTCTACTTCAAGCCAAATGTAATTAAAAACATACTGTTAGTGGTGAAATGTCGTTGTTGAGTTTAGTTAACTTAATCAAAGAATGAATTTTGTTTTCATTCTACAGATACGCACTGATGAATTCATGCTGGAATATTGCACCTGATGATAGGCCAAATTTTTCGAGTATTTTGCATAATTTAAAGAATACCATGGCTTGGGGGAATGAATCTGTATCAGGTGAGCCGAAAGACTCAGGTTCACAGCATAACTCTCCTGATCCAAACTTACAACAGCGTTATACTCACACACCCCGTCGAGGGGTTAACGAAACAAGTACATAAAATACCCATGGAATTGTCATACTGCACACGAAAGTAGAGTTTATATTTAATTAATTTCGGAATGTTCTTGCAATAAAATTGCAAAATTGTGTTTAAGATTATATTTGTACAACTTTTGGTTGAATCCGGGTGTTTAACTTACTACCAACATATATGGCACAAAGTGTCGTGAGACCCGATAACATGGTTCCTCGAGCAACCATCGGTCCAACTTGAGCCGGGATAGATGATATCTTATTGATGTTAACTTTTGTACAATATCATCAGTAACACGTGAGCCAAAATGGAAGACTATTTATTTACTTCAATAGTCGGCAATTATAACGTCGGTGTCAACTACATACGCATATCCTGCATCTAACAGACAATAAATTGCCAGACTTAATTAGGAATTAGGACCATACCCAATTTAATGTGTATTGTCTCAAAGATCACAAGCAACTGCGCCTCGCTTCGGATACAAGTTCACCGGAAGTACATCTTTTTGTCGTTTATAAAACAACATTGCGGCTATTCACGAGACTACTTTATGACTTACGAGGTTATAGCGCAGGTGACTACCCGCCGATCGGGTTAAAAATTGTCACACATATGCTTTCGACAATGCTTATTAACATGTGATAGGTTTAATTCCCGAATGCTGCCCTTTAAGGTAGTAGTTAAAATATAAATATCCAGGATTCTCATATCATCCTGCGTGCGTTGAGAGGGCTCAAACCTGATTTCGCATATGCAAACTCCAAAAATTCCAATTAAATAAGATAAAACGATTCGTTGCCAAAATTAACATATTCAAATTGTTAATATTAGTTAGAGAGTTAGCCATTTTTGACACGAAATTGCATTCTCCATATTTCGCCCTCGACAGGCTTCGAACATAAATCGTGTTTTTAGTTGTGGCGAACTACAGAACGCTTTGCAAGCACCAAAACTCAAATTCGTTTTGACAAAGTTAACAATTGCAATTCGAACAGGTGAGTTTTGGCGACGATTCGTTTTATCATTGGAATTGGAGGGGTTTACATATGCGAAATCAGGTTTGAGCCCTCTCAACGCACGCAGGATGATAGGAGAATCATGGATATTGATATTTTAACTGCGACTCTCAAGGGCAGCATTCGGGAATTAAAACTATCACATGTTAATAAGCATTGTCGAAAGCATATGCGTGACAATCTTTGACCCGATCGGTGGGTAGTCACCTGCGGTATTACCTCGTTAGTGTTTTTCTGGATATCATACAAGAACTGATTTACGTTTTCACATTAATATTACGCACACCACACATAATATTACATGTACCTACGAACAACATTGTCACAGAATCATCCAAAAGTTTTCATATGACGACCAAATTATAGATGCATTAACTTCATCTATGGTGGTGTGAGCTTGTCAAAATATTAGAGTTTGTAATAATGTATCATAGTTTACTAGAAGCCCTCGTGTTCATGTTTTTATATGCATACAATCACGTCGCCTTTAAATAATACATACGCTTGTTGTCGTTCTTATTGTTAGTTTCATTAATTTTTCTTCTGCTTTGCTAGGTTCCGAATGAAAATTTCAACTGATATGCATGCTCGCTTTACGCATACTTAATTCTTAAAAATGTAGCTCAATATACACAATGGGTTTATTACTAAGTAAACAACTGATGTTATTGTTTCAGTACGGTTCCTTTGGTCTGTTTAGACGTCCGTAACCGAGTGAAATTGGTGATGTTTTGAGCTTAAATTGATGAAAGACACTTCTTCGTACATCACTTGTTCAACACGGTATGGACTTCTAAATAAACTAAATCAACAGCATTAAAACAAACTGGAAACTAGAATGTAACAGTACACAAATTCTACAGAGTTCACCTTGGTAATGGCTACCACAAACGAATATGAACGCGGAAATATGTCGGTGTAAAATTTTGTTAGTCGTAGAATCCATTAACGTACACGTGTCAAGTTCCATCAACCAATGATGGTGTGTGTCATGGATTCTGACGAGGAAAACCTTCACAGGATATCGCAGCTGAACCTAAAATTTCCTTAAAAAATATGAAATACAGTATACAAACCTTGGGTGTAGTTTATGTTGAAAGCCCACTCATTTTTCTATAACAGCCAAATCATTCAATTCATGCTTACCGAGCAATTCAAAATGAATTTCATTATCACCCATATTTTACTTTTGTGTAAATTTGCTGCTAGCCTAGGTTCTGTCTCACGACCAATAATTAGCGTATCACATTTTGGATCCAACACATGGGAAAATGTTTCCAGATTATTTCCGGAAACGTCACACGCAATATATCATCCGGGAAATGGAAGCTCGTCCGATATAGGCTGCAAAGCGGAATATCCAATTAAGTGGAACCTAACGGGTTATTTCTCACACAGAAAGCAAATAAAGTTTGACCACGTAAAACGAGACTTGGTTAATGGAACATTCACGATAAATCTCTACCTACATTTTAACAAGTACGTCAAGTTGGAAAACATAATGTTTTCTTTTTCTGCAAAATGCCAAAGCATTGAAACACCTGAAATAAACACGGAAGCCCTAGTTTTCATAAAAGGAAATGCAAATACAACGTTAATGAGTACTGATCGGCCACATTCCAGCCCAAATGAGATCAACTGCATTACATCTGATCCATTAGCTCCAGTGACACTGTCGCTACTGACAAACGACGTAAGTAGTACGTACTATTGTACTGATTGCTGAAATAATTTTAAATAATTACGTATTCAATTTATTTCATAGGGTGGCATTTTGCCTAGATATGACGAAATTGAATACTGCCCGTTGACAGGATTTCGTACAAATGCGACATTTGGTGGGACCTACATATGCAGACAAGGCAATTTTAGTACAATTTTAACTAAAAGCCATCATATTCGGATAACTGACAGTTTTAAAGTCATTCCCTCTCTTGAAAATATAAAATTGCGCATTGGAGAAAGTGTGAACTTGTCGTGCGAGTCACTAAACAACAAAAGTTTTGTCCTAAGACCTGAGACTGATGGCGAATTCCAGTCTTATATGAATGGAAACAAAATACGTATTAAGTACCCAAACCCAAATAGTAAAATACACTCAAACAAATATGCCTGCCTCGCTATGACAGACAATAAGATGAGTCTTGTACATCACTGGACAGTTGAGTTTGTACAACCGATGATAATGCTAACAGATAACTTTGCGAGTCAACTAAATTGCTTTACGAGTGGACTCCCTAGGTCATTAAAAACCGTTCGGTGTAGGAATTCTAATCACTGCGAGTTCATGTCAGAATGCCTGATTGAAGGCGCACCAGGCTGTAGCTCCGATAACCAACTTGTTTATTCATCTAACACTCCAGATACTTGTCGACACTGGAAGGTTAAAAATATATCGGATTGTGTGGCACTAGCATATTCACATCGTGCTGGACTGGCTAGATGCAAAGCTGGAGAAACCTTTAAGGACTGGAATATTTTTCTTTCGTTGAATTCCCTTAAATGTTAGTCTTTAAATGAAGGATTCCATTAAAGTATGTTAAAAGGTTTGTCACTAATCTAGATACCGACTGGACGGAGGCATCTCCTGACGAACTTGTTCGCATTGACGAGATACCCCAGGTTCTATACACAAATAATGTAACAGAATTCTTCTGCCAGGCGATTGCATATTTGTTTGCAGATAGTGTTTACTTTGAGCTGGAAGTAGTGAATGGAAATAGGACAACCTTTTTCGTGACTAATGAAAATGCTACTGTGGAAACTCCAACTGGAAAACATCCAAAGTCAATTCAGGGCTTCAACTTTGTAAGGGTCTTAAAAATAAAACTCCCTCTGAATGCAGTGGCGATACATTGCATCGCACCGTGGTCTAACTCCACCGAGGTGATGAAGACCACACGAAAATTTGTCACAAAAGGTAAAAAGTTTATATCAAATTAGCAACATATATTTATCTACAATAATTATGAGTCAGATATAGATGCATAGTGTCGCATTGAACTAGGGCGGCTAATGGTAACGTTCCATTGCCATCGCTACATTGATGTGACATTTATATGTGTAGTTCATGTCTGTAGGATATTGGATACTGATATATTTAGAAGATTTATTTTTCATTTCTGTTATAGAACTAACGGTTCCAAAATTTGTAAATGGTTCGGCGTCTGACGGCAGAGCAGTATTCTATGAAGGTGAAAAGGAAAAACGACTTGTTTGTGCTGCTGCTGGGGAGCCACAGCCACAATTTACGTGGTCATTCAACAACAAGTCTCTTAGTGACGTCTTTCCTGAATTAAGAACTAGCAGTAATTCTAATGGCGAAGGACATTTAGAATTTCCTTCCTCGGTAAAATTTAAGATAAGCAGTAAATATGCAGGCGTCTACACGTGCATTGCTAGCAATTCGATGGGCAGCATTCACCGCGTGATTAACCTCAAAATAGAAGGTGTTAGAAATATTCAGCATTTGATTTATGTCTTTTATCACAAAACAAAATGTTGCTGAACGAAACCACAGAAATGCCGCTGAACCGGACTCCTTACGTCCTAAGTGCTGTAGTAAGTGCCCTTGTGGTATGCACCGTGGTTCCTGTGATTTGCGTTCTTTGGAAACGCTATCGCATGGCACTTGAGCATATCCGCGATCTAACAGATGACGAAGTACAAGATTTTTTTGAAGGTAAGCCTGAGCATCTTGGAGCTGCCGACTGTAAAACCGCAGAACATGTGCAGTTTATGCCTTACGATAAGAATCTGGAAATAAAACCTGATGACCTCGAATACGGTATGGTAAACGTTCGTATCAAAGTTATTATAGTCTCATACAATAGTAAATAATGTCAGTTTGTCTCTCCAGACTTGTCTCCGGATAACTTACTTGGGTCTGGTAACTTTGCTTATGTTGTTCGCGGTAGAATTGCCTCACAGGGCATTAATGCAGCCATTAAGATTTCAAAAGGAAATACTGACGTTAGTTTATTCAAGTCTTTTCTCTCTGAGATTAAGATAATGATTTTCTTGGGGCGACATGAGAATCTGGTCACACTTTTTGGTGTTTGTACAACCGGCATAAAGTCACGTAATCATATCAAAATTAATCATAACATTACAAACACTGTAATAATCGCTAGTAAATTTTGGTTGCATAAAGTACTATCGTTTTGCAACTGTGTTTTTTTCCAGAGACGATTCAAATTGCTACTGAAATATGCAACCTTGGAAGTTTGAATAATTACTTGAGATCGTACAAGGATACATTTGTGAACTACCTGAATGAAAACCAACAGCTAGATAGGTACACTTGCATGCCACACATTAATAAATTGAGCACATCCGAAGTATTTAAAAACACCAGAACATTTCTATATACAGAAAAAGTTTATCAAATTTTGCCATTTCTGAAAATCACATCTTATCGACACTGGATCTTATTTCGTTTTCGGCACAAATAGCTAATGGAATGCTGTATTTGGCTGAGAAATTTGTAAGCGCATCGATTTCTTTAACTTTTGTTTTGTTTTTAATGTTAAAAATGGTTTGTAAAAAATGTAACCATCTTTTAAGGTAATACATGGGGATCTTGCTGCCCGAAATATTCTCTTAACAGCAGAGAAGGTCGTGAAAATATCCGATTTCGGTCTAAGCAAACAACTGTATCAAGATATCAACTACGTGAAACGTACCAAAGTAATGCTTTGATTAGTTTGTTTCGTTTGCGGCTGATGGTTGAATATTAAGGCATTAATGGACAACTTTTTAGACACCCCTTCCCTGGCGCTGGATGGCAATTGAATCACTGAATACCTTGACCTTCTCTGTAAAAAGCGATGTCTGGTCATATGGAGCAACCCTCTTCGAAATATTTTCCTTAGGTGGTATTCCTTTTCCGAATGAAGAATGGAGTACAAACTTTGTTGAAAAACTGTCAAGCGGAATGAGAATGGGACGACCTGAATACTGCAGCCCAGATATGTAAGTGCCGTGGGAATTGATTTTGTTGTGATGTATTAATGACTGCAATGTAATTTTACAGTTATTCCGTCATGGTTTCATGCTGGGAACTAAAACCAGACCATCGACCACATTTCTCAGGCCTCTACGAGTATTTCAATAAGATACAGCGAACACATTCTGGAAGATTTCCAGACTAATGTGGAAAGCAATGCTCTCGTAAAACATATCAATGCATTGCCCACCCCACAGAAGACAACCAATGGGGAACCGTTTTTGGATAGATCCCAGTTCAACAGTTACATAAATATTTGAAATATTTTTTTTTCTCCTTGTACTCCATTCCTTACGTATTGTCTATCTTATTGAACAGTTTAAGTCATACATAACATACTTACAACTTAAAACCTTAGTAAAATGTCGACTGTATGGAACACGTTTTTTACTTTAAATATGACACAATACTACTCAAATAAATATGTAATACGTGCTTTTATATCAACAATAATATAGTGTGGCATTGGCCGTGAACTTCCTATCTGAGTTCTCACTCAAACTCTTCAAAGTATACCTGAAATGTCATATTCACTTTGGAAAATGTAAACATAACACATTTACAAGCTTTGCAAATGTACCACACGACGTGCCAACTTTATAAAATTACAAGAACCACAAGTAAACTCTTATGCATCGTAAGCAAAACGCACTTCGAGAACAGCAGCAGGCGGTTGTTCATGTTTTTGCATCGGTGCCACTGCAGTCAGTCAAAAGTATAATTAAATGGAAAAGATACGAATATAATTGACAATATAAGTCACATCAATTTTCAATAAGTTTCTAACAATGTTACATATGTATTTTTAATTGTCTACGCCGTCAGCGCAGGCTTTTTATCAATGTTTATTTACCTTTTACAAACCGGTTCATATTACAATTCTGAGTTCTATTGCGGTAATTTTAACACAGTCACATCAATTTTCAATAAGTTTCTAACAATGTTACATATGTATTTTTAATTGTCTACGCTGTCAGCGCAGGCTTTTTATCAATGTTTATTTACCTTTTACAAACCGGTTCACATTACAATTCTGAGTTCTATTGCGGTAATTTTAACAAGTCATTTTTTGTTGTTGCGAAATAATCAGTTATTGAATGCAAGGGCAACCCATTAATATCATCGTTTTGTTAAACTTGAACCTGTCTTGTTTGTTAAGATAAATATCTACACGAAAAAACTGTAGCAGCTTAAGCTAATGGTTTGGGTATATTCAACAAAGAGTGTCTTGCTTCATAAGTTTCTGCGTAACATGCACTTTTATTGACAGTAAATGCTGTGTACTATTTATTGAAAGAAAATAAATTTATTTCATCACAGAGCGCTTTGGAGAGCTACGTGGGTTTTAGGATTATAAAAAACACGGGAAAAAAGTTTGACGTGTGTGGTTTATCGCGATTGTCAAATCAAAAAAGAGTACATTGAATCGTATTCAGTTTTCATCAGTTTTTTAAATATTTATTTGTACAGCTTAATCAGTATGTCTATATTGCAAAGAAAATACAATTTTTTAAAATCCATTTACATGCACTTATACACTGTTACACACATTTATAAACTATTTTTGTTGAAATTACTCTGAATATTATAAAAACTCTGTCTCACCGCGAATTTACAGCAACAGTAAAATTCGTGACGGAAACATCTCCAAATGGATTGCTGTAAATGCGCTCAAAAAAGTAATTTGATGTGAAGTTAGTTTCTCCTATCGTTTTGTCAATCCAGTCTCTATGATACGCTACGTCCGTGTTTATACTTGGAGCTTTATTACGGGTGGAGCAGTACCTAACCCCCTTGGAGACGACACCTGCGTATTACAGTAAGAAACAATTCGTAGTTGGACTTACAACTTAACGAAATAAACACACGGTTGCTTACCAATCTGTAAAGTTCCAACTAACAAAGGTCCGCCTGAGTCTCCGGTACAAATATCTCTTCCATCCCCTCCTGCGCAAAGAACCCCTGGGCCAATACAAGTGTTTTTGGAATCGCTGTACGCTTCACGACATCCGTTCTCATCTACTAAAGGAAGTGTAACTTTAAACAGTACGCCTGGATGAATCCCCCTCCCATCAGTTGTATATCCTGTCAGTCCCCAGCCGATAGCTACAGGATCTTGAGGTGGAACAAGTCTGTATGACGGATGATTAAGGACAACAGGTTGGACACATTGGTCAAATTTAAAACGGTGGGTGAACCTTTATTAAACCAATGTCATTATTCGCACAACCTAAAGAATTGAACATGGGATGTCGGACAACTCTTGACCCAGTATGACGCGTTTCATTAGGTTCGGTTGCGTTTACGTTGTATTTTCCAGCCAAAACAGTATATGATGCTGGATCTCTTCCATGCTGTAAACAATGTATAGAAATATATTAGACATGATATTTAGTTTATATTACATTAGTTTAAAGATCTATTCCACATTGTATAAGCTTACGAGGCAGTGTGCTGCGGTTAAAACATATTCTTGATTAATGATAGAGCCTCCACACTCGTACTTTTTCTTCTCCTCTCGGTTGCTATACATAATGTACACAATCTGGCAAAACTCCATAGGTTTTGCTTGTTCACCGCCGACGACAGAAGCCCCAGGACCAAAAAACGGAACTAAAGGTGTTGTAGTATTTTGAGGAACTGGGGTGCTGGAACTCCAACCAGTCGCCGGTGTTGAAGTTGTACGTGGAATCTTTTCGGTAACTTGTGGATGTGGAATATTTTCTGTCCATCCTTGATTCTGTGGCTGTTTATTGTCAGGCGTCCATGCTTGAACACGGGTTTTTGCACCATGGAATGGCCTTTCCGAAGGACCAGCCCTTGAACCACTTGTGCCATATCGTACTATGCCAAGCTTTGGAGGTCCTGGTGTCCACTCAGGATTTACAAAACCTGGATTTCCTTTGGGAAACCTGTGGTCGCTGAAATCTGGTTGTCCTTTATATGTAGGTTTGTGTGGTTTTGCACGTCTCCACAATTCTTCAAAGACGGGATTAAGCTCGGCTTGCATGGATAAGAAATAGAATTTACAGTTTAAATTCCCAACTTAAAATTTTGAATGTGCATACTATGAGTGACCAATTTTATCGGCGATGTTAAATATAGCTTTAAAAAAGCATTAACCTAATATCGGGAAGTTCATGAATATACACGCCAATGTCATTTAAACACAAGCGTACCTGTTACAACAAAACAAACGAGGTCAGCCTTCGGTCATGAACACGGTTACCTTGCCTAAACTGCATTTACATTTCAACTGTTTCAAGCATGAAGTATAAATTTTGTAAAGTTGGCCGGGGTATAAACTCGTTCACATAAAATTTTCTCATTTTTTGTACGCTAATTTTTGAAGAGTAATTTTTATTACTTTGCTAGAAGCTTTCCGAAGAAATATACAGTCATTTTGTAATTTAGTTTAGTTTTAGTTTAGTTTTATTAGAGTGCTTACATACATTCAGTTACAAGAAATAAACTGCTTTTCAAATACTAGCACTGAAGCAGTAATGAAAAATACAGAAGAGTACCACAAACCGAACTAATCGGAAACACAGTATAAAGTATTTATGTACTTAACTTACCATTCGTGAATCCAAGATATAGGAAAATCACAATTGAAGTTTTCATTTTGAAACGGTTCTAAGAGTCTGACACAGCACAAGTATTTAACAGCAAGATGCTCTAAACTGAACTAATGCTAATAAATTCCTTCTTCTTGTGTATTTATAATGCTAGATTTGCGATTTTGGAAAATTCATATGAAAGGTAATGAATGGCGTTAATGATTTTCGTATGTATGTATAGGGTTATTCACAAAGGATTGACATATTTTGTAACATTTGCATAGTTCTCTTTAAAATATGGGACCTGAGTGAGTACATGTCGTTATAATTGCTAATAGAGCGAAATTTTAACATGCAAAGACAAAGACAAGATAAAAAAGGTTATATGCGTGGAACTTATGTGTTATTAATTTATTGTGAAAATTACTCGTAAACTGATGATTCACT
Organism: Salina celebensis; assembly: GCA_036561885.1. NCBI lineage: Eukaryota > Metazoa > Arthropoda > Collembola > Entomobryomorpha > Paronellidae > Salina > Salina celebensis. The sequence goes on from JAAXOA010000708.1 coordinate 14,844, forward strand.
CCGTTTGACTGCGTTTGGTTTGCCGCTTATGTCGATGAGGGCCCTTTTCTAATAGCAATTACAACACCATTAAATAACCATAGTGATTTTTGGAGGAAGATGTTGTCGTCTTCGAAGCACAAAAAGTTTAGCCAGGCTACCAAAATACGTCAATGGCAACGAAATGTTTGAAAAATTAATTTAATTACTTCTCGAGAAAAAACTGAAACTTGGAATCCAACGTATAAACCGTATAATCTATAAACTGTGTACTTACTAATTACAATTACATTATTACTAAAAATATTTAGGAGTTTGAGCATTATAGTACGTTTGAATCTCTCTATAACATACTGTATCAAAACGGCCTCGCTTTGACAGACTGGCTCTCTGTTCTACCATTTGCAGAAAAACGTAGCGTTTTTATAACGGTTATATATCTTGCCAGAAAAAGCTAATCGATATAAAGGGATTTGCCTGGAATACAAAAGGTTTTTGGAAACGCTATTGTATCACCATAACGCAAGATCCAACTATATTCCTTAGCATAAAGCGAATTTAAACTAAAATTTGTACAAATTCATTATACTATACTGATGAACGGAGGTTTGAATGAACATTTACAGCAACAGAAAAATTGGTGGCGGAAATTTCTCCCAATGCGTTATTGTAAACGCGTTCAAAAAAGTAGTTCGATGTCGACTTAGTTTGTGCTATAGTTTTATCAATCCAGTCTCTATAAAATGCCACATCCATATGTGTGCTTGGAGCTGGATCACGAGTGCTGCAGTACTTAGTTCCTTTCGAGATGACCGCTGCGAATTTTATTAAAAACATTTAGCAATTAAATATACAATTTGATTATGTATGCAAATGCATGAGATCTTACCAATCTGTACTGTGCCTCTCATTAAAGGGCCCCCAGAGTCTCCGTCACAAGTATCTCTACCATTTCCGCCNAACATTTAGCAATTAAATATGCAATTTGATTATGTATGCAAATGCATGAGATCTTACCAATCTGTACTGTGCCACTCATTAAAGGGCCCCCAGAGTCTCCGTCACAAGTATCTCTACCATTTCCGCCAGCACAAATAACCCCCTTCTGAATACAGGTCCCTTTGGAAGCGTTATATATTCCCCGACAAGTGTTCTCATCTACAATTGGCATTGTTACTTTAAACATAAACTCGGGGTAAACTCTTGGTTCTATTGACTTCAGCCCCCAGCCAACGGCTACAGGATCAACAAGTGAATCGAGGTTGTATGATGGATGATTAAGGATAACAGGCTGGATGAATTGGTTAAATTGGAAAGGAGGGTGAACCCGTAGCAGCCCAATATCGTTAGCGTCACAGCCTCCAGATTTATACAGGGGATGACGGACGACTCTCAAACCCTTATGACGCGTTTCACCTGGTTCCATTATGCTTACGTCCCTATTAAATTTGCCGGCATATACCTTATATGAAGCAGGATCTTTGCCACGCTATAAAAATAATATGTTTATCGCACATATGTAAAACCGGTTGGTTATACGTTAATTTTTAAAAAATACGGATGACAAATTTATGAAGCTTACCAGACAATGTGCTGCTGACAAAACATATTCTTCATTAATAATTGAGCCAGCACATTCGGAATGTATTTTGTCATCCTTGTTCCAGTAAATTATGCGCACCATATGGCAAAACTCCATAGGGTTTGCTTGTTCACCACCAATGGGGGAAACGTCCTCGGGAGGTTCGGTAACTGGAGGCTCCGATGTTGTAGTTGGCTCCGATGTCGTGCTCGTAGTTGTTTCTGTAGTAGGAATCATTGTAGTCGTTGTAGTGCTCTCTGTTGTGGGAATCATCGTAGTCGTCGTAGTGCTTTCTGTAGTAGGAATAATTGTAGTCATTGTAGGGCCTTCGGCAGTTGGAGTTATATGCGGAATCGTTTCCGTTAATAAAGGATACTGAATAATATTGTTTTTCGGTGGATGAATGTTGTCATACGACCATCCAAATGTCTCTGGTTTGGGTACATATTGCGGTCTTCTTGATAAAGTAGGCTTTGGATCAGCTGGGCCATATTGCGTAGTCCTAAACTTTGGAGGCCCTGCCGTCCACTTGGGATCAACAAAATCTTGATTTCCGTTGGAAAAACCGTGGTCTGTATAATCTGGGGGTCCTTCATATACACTGGTTTTCAAAGGTTTTGCCCGACTCCACAATTCCTCGAATACTGGATTGAACTCCGCTATGTTTTTGGAATAGAATATACTTTAAAATGTTAAATTGCAGTTAACCGTTACGATCATTAAAAAAACAATTCAATTCCTCTAGGGTTGGATGCACGCCGTGTAAGCCTGCACTGTATTTGAAGTAGAATCACCGTTAACGAATTTGTGTGTGTGTATGCACACCACTGAAGACAATTATTCATTTAACACCAACAAAGTAAACATAAATTTTGTTAAATACCATGGTAAAAGGTCTACAATTCATATATCATCGGAGCAATACCTATATACAAAATACCACCAAATCTGTATATAAAGTAACGCTTTATGACGAGCTTTCGGCATTATGCATGATGGGTTTTTTGTACGTATTTTATCATACTTAAATACGAAAATCTATACAGTAATCGCCGTGAAGTTTAACAACGTAACAAACGACAACAGTGTTATCATGCTTGAGGCAAAGAATAAATGACGTTTTAGGTTGACGTCCCAGTTTTGGAGAGATTCTACCCATGCCATAGTTGCCGGGTGTAGTTTTGTATGTAATCGTGCAAATTCACCGCCCCGAATCGATCTACGTTGCGTTAACTATATTCCTTTAACATTTGCTGGTCCTGGCATATCGTATTCGGAATTGGCGCTTGCTTGATTAACAAGGACTGTGGTATCCTTTATCAAATTTTATTTGCAAAAGCTACTTTGAATTTCAATAGGAGAGGTGATTATGGATTGATAAGTGAAAAAACTGAGCAAAAAATACCTGAAAGTGTGTGATAATAAATTTAAATGATTCTAGGGGTTTTTTCGTGAAAACTGCGGATAATTCGTGAACAAAACCATCGTTACATCACATTAGATAACTCTATAACTGTTTTATAACTTTAATGGAATAACGAATTTCCTTACCATTTGCGTAGCTCCCCACCACAAGAATCCAATACCAAAATTTCATTTTCAAACGCTCTCGAACAACTGAACACAAGTATATCACAGTAGTTAGTCGAAACAAAACTGAGCCTGCCAAACCTCTTATCTTTTTATAGACATTTTTAAAATCACAATTTTCGACGACTTAAGATAACCAAATCAGCCCACTGCAATACCAAATCTTCAAGTAGCGGAGGCGACCCCGGAGAGTTTAACCTGAACGAATTATCATGCGTTTATTAAAACTATGATATGCACTATGCACCCGTCATCATCTTCTCTTAAGTTTCGAGACCACTAAAAACAAAAATAGATATGTGGGAAACGAACAAAATTGATCAGCTCAACGAGCTCCATCAAAAACACGAATAGAAAATAGTGCTAAACGACCCATTAACTTTAATGGTACAGTAATCTTGCCAACTGTTAAATGTATGAATTTGGAATTGACTACCTTAACTATCAGTGAGCTGATGATACTGTACCGATAACCACAGTCGGACAAATCAGGCGAAGATACAGATCGACAGACAGAAGATACAATCCTATAAACTTGCTTTCGCTACTAAAAATGCATTATTGATTTTTGTGTGCATATAGATATAAATGATAAACGATTTGGTTTTGAAATTGTCGTAGAAAAAAAGGTAAACAAGATATCATATGCAGATAACAGGTTCCCTTTCAAAAAACTTATTCAAGTGTCTACTTGACTTGTAGTTATTATAACACGCCTAGTTCTAAACCAATATCGATTACCTACACTTATCACTTGTACACACCAATTTCAGTGGGGATGTCTGGTCATAAAAAAGGTTATTTACGAAGAGTGTGTTAGTTATTAATTTATTGCGAAAATGACATAACAAGTGCAGCGGATAATTCAATATATTTCACTCTTGAGTACTAAACTGCACAATTCAAATATGCATTTCATAACTATTAAGCAACTGTAGTTGACAAAGACGATTGTTAATATTTCGCTGCCTAAAAGTTCACCTCTAGATTTTTATTGTGCAATTAAATCCCAGTTGCCACACCCCACAAAGATTTTGGACATAATATTAACCCGAAGAGGGTGTACATTAAATGTCAAACTGACTTTGATAAAGGCTGGATAAATCTTTGGACTTCGTCAGGTGACGCATAACAGAAAGAATTATCATGGTGTGTCCATGGCTCGATGAATTAAGGAAGTGGGTCCTACAAATCATAATTGTTGTGGCGAAGACTTAAATTCCAAGTTTTTATATTTTGTGGCTACTTAACATTTTTTTCAAAAGAAGTTTCAATTTATTTCTCCCAGCTTTGTACTGTAATATGACGACATAGTGGGGTAGTATTTTTGGGCCAGAGTGCATTCAAAAAAATTATTATATGCCAAATCGTTATTGTTTAATGTTCAAGATTTAAAAAGACAAAAATTCTATTGTGTCAGCCAAGTTTTACGGATGCGCATACAACTCTTATCCTCAAATTGCCATTGTGTACATCTTTATTATAGTGTCAGTGGCCCATGATAACCCGACAATGTTACCACTGCGAATAAAAATTTGGGGTTTGCGATGCCTCAGTTGAAGTTTCATAATATCTTATTCAAAAAAGAGCATCACAACTAAAACTAGTTTTTTAGAACCTAGCCTTCTGGCGTAAGCTAAATATAAATCGGTTCAGAATTTTATGGTTTTGAATCAAAACCGGTTGTAGAATTAAGTGACCTTGAAGCATTCAATTGCTGCAGTCCTCTTTGCATGCTCTTTTTATTTAGTTGCTGAAACTACCGGCTTAAAATACACCAGCTCAATCTCCTGACTGCCTGAATGCCTGAAGGCATTGTAAACCAACTTATCGCCAGTCAGTAGTATATTTACTTTCACTGCTGACGAAATATTTTACATTATGCTGACCGTGTAATGAATGCCAGCAAATTGGTTGTTCAAACTATTTTCTTTGATGTTAACGCTCAAGTTATCCAAGTATCGGTGAAAACTATTACCAATCAACCAGGGTGCATTATGGTGCTAAAAACTGTAATAATTATATCATTTGTATAGGGATAAATTCACAATTATGCAAAATAACCGGCGTTTAAATAAGATAAAACATTTAAATTGATTTGTGCACTTAAATGTGTACACTTAAAATTGTAAAATTCTCATATCGAGTTTATTGAATGATGTCGGTAATTGTAACATTACATATTGCTCTGATAGCTGCCTCCTTCATAATAACTAAACTTGGTTTGGAAAGCAATGTAAATAAATACAATAAACCATCAGTCTTCAAAACACATGCTGCAGTCGTCATTCTTGCAAAGACTACAGCTCTGATGAGTGACCGTTTCTATGTCTCTCGGGTTCGAGTTGTAATATGGCCGATTGTAACCGGTTGGGCGTCGGTTGTACGGTGAGATGTATTGGACAGGACTAAGTGATTTAGGAAACACCGGCACTAC
>JAAXOA010000709.1:0-20423 GCA_036561885.1 Salina celebensis
GTCTTGGCAAACTAATCTCAAGGCGAAGACTATATTGGGTGGTGTATTGATTTTGCTGTCGAAACGCACTGGGTCATACATTAGTCCAACAACCGCCCAAACTTTGTGAAACAACACACAGCAAGGGTTTGACGAGTTATCCAAAGGAATTGGATTAGTTCTTGTTTTTGGTTGACCAACTGGATGTATACATTCCAATGATAATAAATTGGTCGTAGTTGGAAGCGGTGAGGTTGATGGATCAGATGTAGCTTTCAGTTCTGGTGTGCTCGTACTAGGAAAACTAACTGCGTCAACGCCTGTAACCGTGTATTCCAATGAAGACAACTGTAGTGGTGAGGAATCTTCTTGATTTGCAGCTGCAGAGGAAAATATATTGCGTATTGATGGTCCACACTCGTCAGTTTTATCTGATAGGAGCACACTTGAAGAGCTGTCAAAGTCGATCTCATTTTTTACGATTACTGTCTCTAACTCGACGACACTCTCTCCTATAGTATCTACTGATGATTGCTGAACTGGAAAACTTGAACCTGTATCTGTAGCGCCTGGAAACATTATCCCGGGACTTTCGGAGTTATCACTTTCATACTCAGGAGGCTCTACTTTCTCTTTTTTCACAGGCATATCATGGAAAATGTCAATTTTGTCGAGTCCCGGTGCTACCATAAGATCTCTGGGACCGACAAGTGCACGACCTTTTTTACTATGGGTTTTAAACTGTTCAGCGGATGTCATATTTTGTTGTCGATTTCGTTCAAGTGCAGCAGCCCACGATAAATCTAGCCTCGACTTTTTCCTTGGTATCAGGGCAGGATTTTGCGCTAGTCTCGAGGATTTTCTTCTTTCACTGGTTTCCACAAAGTCTGTTCCCGAGCTTTTCTTATCCGTTTTACCGGTCGATTCATGTTCTTCAGAACTACGTCCGTTCTCTACATGGTCTGTTTCGATGGAGTTCTTCTTTTCCACATTTAAATGCATGTGGTTCTCATGATATACCACTTTGAAACACTTTGCAGGTGCATATCCTATTCGGCCGTTATTTTCAACTTTCCACCATTTCTGTGATTGGGAATATAGCATAGTATAGTATCCAACTAACTTGTTGTGCGTAATACATAATTAAGTCTAAAAAATAGCTTACCTTTTTGGATTCAAGCACCTTCAGGGAAGTACCTTTTTCTATATTTACTTCCCACGGTTTGTCGTTATTTGCAGCAAAATCACATGTTGCCTCTGCTATTATATCCCTCTCAGTCTCATTCGCAACCACATTATCACAGTCTTGTTCCATTTTCAGAGTCGTTTAGTGTATATTTGTCAGTAGTAATGTTTTAGTTGGAAATCCAAATGTAACTTTTTGTCTTAAATAACAAGAATTAGACGATCACCCCTCACTCAATCACTTAAACTTTAAAAACAAATTTAATCATACTTCTAACCTCACAGGAAATGAATGGAATGATTGTTTCAAACGGTAGGATCGTGAAATCTCTTTTTACCGGTTCAAATGTTTAGAGAAGACTTAATCCCCAAAAACTCTTAGGTCATTTCTTATTTCACCTGTGTGCAGCTTGTGTACAACCCAATATGTATATTTAAACGGCAAATGGTAAGAATCGATACTTTTACTGAAGTTCTAAACTCTGAAAATATCGATGTTTACTCTCGGAAATCCGAAAGGAGATTGAAACTTGTTTCATGAACAACAAGAAGTCTTCCAGCATTTTTCATTTGTGCTGCATGCATGCACGTTTATGCATCTAAATCGTGACAGTACGATTTGGTCAAGCGTATATCGGAAGCTTAACAAAATGTGAAAAGGTATCTTTGTCTTTTTACGTACCCATTCTTTGTGTTTTGAGCTGCCCAAAGATTGCACCTTTTTCCGACGATTCCTCACCGCAACACATATCCCATTAGAAGTTTTATAAAGGATAACAGTAAACTTCTTCCCACAATAAATCGGCATGACGAGCCCAGGTGCTTCAAGATTGAGTCAATTTGTCTCATAAAGATCAGCGAAAACGTGAAATGAAGCTTGTTTCTTGATTTGATTTTTTTGAAGAAAAAGACAGTATTTCACAACGGGACATAAAACGAAAAAATGGTAAGTGTGAATATTCCAAGGTCTACAATAAAAAGATTCTTTTTCACGCCGAAAGGAATGCATAAACAAAAATATGTCTTTGTCGTTTAATTGTTTTGTGATAAAAATTAAAATATTTGTTATATATATTGTGTTATATATGTCTATTATCTCGACTGGAAAAATACGACCGTATCCTCAACTCTGAAATAAAATATTAAAATGTAAACAGTAAAATACTTTTTGAAAATTTCTTTTGCCCTTTAAATCTAAATGCTACCATATAGCTAAAATATACTGATACAACAATGGGAAATGACGCTTCTTTCTTTGTTTGGTTTTTATCAGAAAAGGAAAGTATTTCACAACTGTAAATGAAAGGAAAAACTGTAGGAACTATTCTAAGGTGTACTATAAAACGTATACTTTTTCACGCCGAAAAACGTATCTCAACAAAAATCTGTTTTTTTCCTTTAAGCGTTTATTATTACGTTTCCTAAAAATGTATTATTTGTTTTATGCATAATGTATACTTTTTCAACTGGAAAAAATACGAGCGCACCATTCATTATAGCCAGCCTGGTATATTGTTCATTCATAATGAACATCACTGTGATATACTGTTTCAAACAATCTGTTGTGCTTTAAATCGAAATAATCCCAAATATCTAAAAGTTATCATAATACAAACTATAAGGATATGCAATTTAGTTTAAACTAAATTCCTAAGACTTTCGGAAATTATTTCAGCAGTCATCACATTTAAAATTGTTTAACATAGTTTGAATAATAACAATATACCAATAGTATATTCATGAATAAACAAAATATTTCTAAGGCTTAGGGCTGTTTTGATTGTACCATATCATGAAAGAGCATAAACGTAATGTAAGAATACAGATTTTGAAATCAATCGGTTAAAATTCTAATGTGTTGTGGGCGCTCAAAAATTTAGATTTGCAACAAAGCATCTCAAGCCTGCAGGTTTTGGCCGAACACCGTGGAAACTTTACTGACACTTCGTGGAACGAACGAGGCAGAAAGGGCTTTCAGAACCATTCCCAGGTGCGAGTTTTTGCAGATTTTGAAATTTTTGCTATTTTTCTGTATATACATACATAGATATATAGATAGATGATGAAATAGATGGATTGGATTTTGAATATACTCAGTTACGGTTTTAACAATAGCAGTGCAATTCAATATTCCACGAACAAAACAAAATATTCAAATCTTAAAAAACTATCATCTGGGTAAGTGGAAGGAATGATAGATCATATGTTAAAACAATATGATCGGTGCATATACACCCTGTTTTGTATCCTACTTGGTTGAAATTTATGAATATGGTGAATTACATTTTAATGTTCCTAGGAAATATTAAACTGACATCCAATTTGCAACTTCTAACAAGTAACTTCCAACTTCTTTCACAAGGGAAATGTATCAATCACGAGTTTCCTGTCCGTTCCTAAAACTAGAACGATTCAGGTTTCGCCTAAATTTAATGTGACGAAAATACTGCGGTGTGACAAATACTAAGCAATATAAACCTTTTCTCGTGCAAAGTAAAAATTTAAAGAATGGGCATTGCTGAATTGTTTACTATCCTACAACTACATTTGCACCTTAATTTAATCATATAGCATCTGTAGCATAAAACAATCGTAGAATAGAAGACATTAAATGAATTGTTATAGATACACTTACAAGAATGTTGTAAACAAAAACAAATATTGAAGTTTCAATAAAACCATTACTACATATTTTGAATGTGCTAAAAACATCGTACGCAGGATTAATTAAAGATCTTTACTGCACAAGATTCCTGCAAACTACTGCCATACTAAACTTGATCATACCAACCCATTTGAAAGCTTGACGACAACTTCCAGCGTGAAAAATCATGCTGAAAAATAATTTGTTCTGCATTAAGGTGCAACCGTATTGACACTTTTTACACAGCTTTCAGAAGTCTTTTTTTTACTTGTTATGGATCATTCGCCTACAAAATCTACTCCAAAATTTCTTGCAGCAATGTACAAGGTAGTGATTTCATATGCTATGTCAAAAGCCTAATCAAAAACGCGTAAGTATATTACGTAAAACCATCAAAACGCAATAATGTGCATTTTATAAAATAATTTTGAATATCGATTGCTTCGTAGTACGACGCATTCTTCTGTTTTACATGTTTCGCATTTTTGAGTTACATATGAACCAGTTACATTTTACGATCAAAAACCAAATTTAACAGTTTTTAACCATTTACAAATTTGCTATGGCCATCGAGATCCTCACTAATTCTGAACGAAAATTTGGCGGATGAAAGAGGATGCTTTTTTTTGCACATGTAGAAGAGCTAAATGTTTTTCTGTTGTCCGGCCAGAGTAGAAGACTATTTTTTCCTAGCTCTGTACATTATGAAAATATTTCTCCCACCTTGAACTGAGGATAAGCCAAATCAGAGTATTTCAGTCGTCAGACAAATTTTAATTGAAAATACGGTTATGAATAAATGCTGTTAGTGTCTCAATAACCATTCTTACAAACGTGTTGATTTAGATCGAACAAAAATTCTTTTATTACAAATACCTGTTTAATATTCTTTCAACTGACAAACAAAATGTCTGCTTTCTAATTCATTCGGGTGAATAATTGTTCCTCCTGTTTTAATGATTTTCATACGATGCCTAAACAAACAAACACATGAAAATGTTATAATATTCTGCTACAGAAAAAAGAATTCCAGTTGATTTGTACTGTGTCTACACCTGCACCTTCAGGCAACATTGGTAAAGAGTCAGTGATACATGAAAGCAGTGCCGCCCATACGCCCCTGCCAGACCCTGCAATGCAGGGGGGCCGGGACACAAAAGTTGCCAAAAAAGGGGGCCGGGACAGAAGAAAAAATGGGGAATGATATGCAACACTGGGAAGTACTGCAACCCGAAGTGGCTGAGCAAGAGAAATACACAACACGTGTGACAGACACAACTACTAAATCAGCTATTTATACATTATAATTGACATAGGTTTGCTCAATGTCGCGAATTGTTTAGAAATTCGGCCTTAGAATTGAGTTTGCAGGGAGGCCGGGACGGTTGTATGGGCACTGCATGAAAATTTGATCCATCTCGACCTGATGGAATATTTACTAACTAAATAATTACGAAGAGCCACCGCAGTGTGAGGAATGTTTCTCAGGCCGAATTGAAAACACGCCTTCTTCTTGAGAATATAAATTAAATAAATATGAGATTGGCGTGAGTTATATTTGAGTTGTAGATAAATTTGGTCCAATATTTCATGTTCATGGTTGATGGCAACTTCAATTCAAAATATTATAATATATGACAACAATAAGAAATTAATATGATTTGCTAAGCAATGGTTTTATTTGGTTTTCATCTATGTACAGCTTCTATTTAGTTCAATATAGCAGAATCTAGATTCTAAAACCTACAATTGCTTTGTAGAGAGTTATAAGTACAAGTGAGAATAGTCTAATTGCTTATTCCACTAGCAATAACTTTATACCCAATGAAAGAATTGAAATTTTCAAACAAGATACTGATTTTTACTAAAAACGTATGTTTTTGCACATACATATGTATATTACATCATGTTTAAACAACAGGTTTGCTAAAATTTAGCTATTTAGTTTGATTTTGTCTTGAACGGATTTTTGCATAATACAGAAACTTACTTTAAGACACTAACTTCCTATAAACTAATCTATTTACAACATTTCCGATCTAAACTGCTATTCGGTTCCACTGAAAATGCGAATTCATTAAGGGAGTACAAGTATTATTACACAAACCTTAGTTTCAATTGGGATTCTAAGTTACATTGATACATCGTTAGGTTTAGATTTTTTAACAATGCTTCAATTTGTGGTGTTTTCGCAAAGCCGCAACCTGTGTAACTTCCTTTGGGCAGAGTTTACAAAAGTGAGATTTCTCTTTGGTGTGTTTCCTCAAGTGAAGTTTCACTCTTGGCAAAGTGGAAAACCGTTTCGCACAAAATATGCATGTGAACAATTTCTTCTGGCAATGAACACTGTTAATATGCCTAGTCAAGACTTCTTTAGAGCTGAACAGCTTCGAGCATTCATTGCATTTGTGTGTTTTACAGCTTTTTTTGTGAGTTTTTTCATGTGCCCGTCTTTGGGATTCTTTGAAAAATGATTTGTCGCACATTTGACACTTGTGATATCTCTCTCCGGTATGAGAAATCATGTGTTCCCGCAGGTACGCCTCCAAAGTGAACTTTTTGTTGCACATAAAACATTCAAATTTTCTTCCATTTGCGTGAATCTTCAAATGTACCGTTAAACTTCCTTTCTTTGCGAATGTTTTCGGGCAAATGTTGCAAGGAAATGTTTCTCGATTCTCCAGCGGAACATGGGTTTTCATATGAGCTCCAAGACCAGCACGTACTGCAAAGGTCTTTCCACAAATTTCACATTTCAGTGATTTCTCCTTACAGTGCACTGACATTGTGTGTCGTTTTAGTTGGGGTTTGTACAAAGTTTTATATGAACACACTGAACAGTAAAAATATACTGGAGAAACGTGACGTGCTTCATGTTCCCTGAATCCATTCGCGGAGGTGAATGTATTATCGCAAAATTTGCAAAACAGCGGTCTCTCTTTTGTATGCTTCAACAAATGAGTCTCTAAAACGGAGAAATACGGAAACGACTCCATACAAAATACGCATAAGTTTTTCATGGTGCAATTTATTAACTTGGTCGATTAGCACAAAAAGCTTCCCTGTGTTTTCTACTTGATTAAATCCAGTTCGGTCTAGTATAATTGAAACAATGTAATATTTCGGACGGAAAAGTTTCGGTAGAAGAATTATTTTCCAGTGGGTTGGATGATAATCAGAAAGCAAATTTTTAAAGTAAAACTGACATTGAAAAACAGGTTCGATAGTTTGATTGTTTTGTTTGAATATTAACATCACGATTGTAAACAATATTTTGTTTGGATTTGTGGAACTGAATACAGAAGGGAATAATTAAATAGAAAAACGACACTATTGCAGCACAGCTAAGGATTGAATGATTGCTTGTGAAATCTGTTCATAAAAGCTAAAAACAGACGAGCATCTTACCCATTTTACTTTAAAGACACAGGATGCACAAGATTTTGATAATAATTTTGATTTTGGTAATCTTGTGCTGGAGAGAGCTGGTTTTCTTCATACAAACAAGTTATTTCAGATTCTGTTTATCTCTGGTCAATATTCTGGAAACGTACAGATAACATGGGCTAGGGCAACAAACTTGTGGTTTTTTATAAGGTATGAATGGAAACTGATATGACAAATGCTTTCCAGTATCCATGTCCGTGGTGATGTTGTTTATCTCATGATTCAGCGCACAAGTTGTACCAGGGACTGCATTTTGTATATTGCGGTTCCACGTTGTAAGAAACAACTCAAATACGAAAAACCATAGACTCTATAGAACCATGTGTAAAGAAAATCATTGACATGGATTTAGTATAGAAATAGAATGGGTATACGGATTGAAAGATTATGACCAGGAAATATTAAAGACGGACACCTAGGCTTTTGGGCACTGTCCGGGTCCGGGAAGAACAGTATTTCGCACATAAGTGTCCAAAACTCCCAAAATCCCTATAGAACAAAATAGGGGCGTCTGAATTTATCAAATCAAGTTCCTACGTAGTTAACAAAACAACGCTTTACGTCTGCTAAATGAGTTAGAACATCACTAGAACCGTTAAATAATCAATATTTTGATGAGACTCAAGCTGAAGCTGAAAAGCGTTATAACATGAATTTCGGACACAAATCCGTCAGGGACTGGACTGGTAAAATCCGGTATTTCCCTAAAACAGTTTATACCACTTTTTATTTCCTGATTATGACGGCGATTTTATAAAAACCTGTTTTCACTTATATGAAATGACATCATAGTCATACATCATACTATTGTTTTGCTAGTTTACGATAATATATTTTATTTTATGGACAGTTTTATACTAAATTAAAATACAATATTCCACACACATATTACTATGCACAACTAATACGAGCCAATACCATCTGTACGGTTACCTATCCATGTGTAAATTTTTCGTTTATTTCGAACAGAACCTTAACCTTAACGTAGAACGTTAAACCCAATTAAAGTTTTGTTGCTGTATTAATTTACATATGTATACATTGACTCGCTCGAAATTCCTCCTTACCTGACATTTAGAAGACGTTCATAGATATTTTTTATAAGACGTATTAAATGACAGTTATAAAAGACTCCCTAACTATTCAATACACAAAGGATTTGGTTTCCTTTTAACCCGAATACTGTAGTAGACCAAATCCAAACTATTTCTGCACAATAGATGAAAATGCTACTGATGTTTCCCACGATCACAATTAGCAATATAATCAAGACATTACCGCTTAATTTGCTTGGAACAACATTCCCTGATTCCAGATTATCTCCTTGGGGCCAAAACTCAAGAATATTTTTCCACCACGAAATAATCCAGGATTGTTCCATCGAGCTCAAATGCAACCGCGAACGATCGTTTCTAAACCCTCTTCAATACACACCTTGCCCAATCGCACAGAATTTTTTTACCCAATATCTGACACTGCATTTGGCGAGTAACTCGCTAAAAGGTTTCTGTATCGTCCAAGCTGATTAACAGGCAACATCAACGCAGTTTTTAATTTATTCTCAATTACTCCTCCTATGCTTTTATGTAACGCATCCAATATTCCTAAGCCTATGTGAGCAGATTTGGAAATATTTATGCTACTGTGGCTTACAAGGTCATCAGAAATTTTTCAACGATTGCGTAGTTTAGATTCACACACAGTTTGAATCATGCCGTTATGTCTGATTTCAATTTTATGAGGTGCAATCAGTGTCTGCCAATTGCTATTCCTATCGTACGGTAATATTTTCCAATTGTGCCCACCAAATAAACAAAGCATGTGTTTATCATAGCTCCCAGGCATTAATCACACACATCAGAATATTTTAGAAATTGCAACTTGTTCGTTTCTAGTAATTTTTATAATTTGTATTTATAAAATAATCTTATAACATTTGTTTCTTAGTAAATTGAAGGCTTCCTGGAACATTTCGTGTTATACACTTAGGTATAAATGCTTTACGCAGGTCAGTCTAGAACGGTTGAAGCTGTTATAATCGCAGCAACCGTTAGAACAGCTACATGGCTAAAACAGCCCAATTTAGTTGGTCCCGCGCGAAACTGTTATATCGAAGCTTACCTGTATGTCGTTTTTGCTGCTAAACGAAATTGGTCATTGTTGGGATCCCGTTACGAATGGAAACGGCGACTGAAACGATGGTATCAACATGGGTAAATTTGTTTGCGTAGGAAATAGTAAATGAAGTCTTTTATTTGCATGGAAGTAGGACGTAGTACATTTATCGAAACCAACAAGCATGTTTAAAACATTCAATGACCAGAGTTAAATTATGACTTCCTGTAAGTTGTTGTTAGGTAGTTTACTTGTTCAGGGACTTCGTTTTATTTACTCTTTGTCGAACTTCAGAATATATTTAGTACAGTAAGGAGTTACATTGTTGCTGAGAAAAACTTAATCGTTAACAGGATTATTAGAAAAAAAAATTTGCTTGTGCGTTGCATATTACTGTAATGTTTATTTGAATGAAACATGCACAACACAATCAGTAATCAGTCATTTTCACAAACAATATACGTCGTGGAAATGTCATACAACTTGTTCATTAATAACTAATACGTTGAAACTGTTCCATGCAAATTAACATTAACTAGACTAGAGATTATTGTTTATTTTGTGAGTTGTTTCTAATCAATCCAGTAATTACTTTCACAACTAAATCAATACGGGTTTATGTCTTCTCAGGTAACGCGTATGTACATATAACACACGACAAACATTGGCCAGTTAATATAAACCTGTTCTAAATGATAATGATAATGATAATATATAAATGATTTTGCACTGAATTTGATAACAGGCTGTGATCACACTACACTGCATTCACATCGGTAAAACAATTGACAATATATGACTCACTCAAGACTGTATCAATTTTCCCAGGTCATGATCTGGGCGCCCTGAAATAACTTGTGCATGCAAAGTAAGGTTCATTTAAAATAAACACTGATGGAATTCCCCAGTTTGTCAAAACCTGCAGACCTTGAGCTAACAGCTAAAACCACGGGCCAAATAAATAATAACTCGTGGCGAATGCGAGTGATTGTCACCATACATTTGGTCAATCTGGTTGTTTTCACTAATATACTGACATATAATTTACTGAGTGTCTGCAAAATAAACATTTTACAGTAAACTGCTTAGAGTAAGTTATGTAAATACTAAAATATTCGAAGCATTATTACAGCAATCTACTCCATAAGTTGCTCGGGTTTGGAAACATTTAAAAGTCTTCCAACAGAGTATTTTCGTTTCGAGAGAAAACAAATGAAAACCATTATTCTTGTATAGGATAAGATTTTGCAGGCTTTATTTTACCATCGAACTCCAATTCTAAAATCCAGTCCACGACAATATTAACGTGCTAAGAATTCTTCATATAATATCAAGTTTATAATGGGAAATATTCTTGATTGGCATTTGTCAAGCTTAATTAGGAAACTTGAGCAACGCTGAAGCCTTAGAGTGAAAACATCATCAACTCTGACAAGCTTATATATTTTTCTCCCATTAAAAGTGTCCACTAACACTCCCAGCCTTCAGGAGCTTCTTGAAAACTTTTCATATCATTTTCTAAAAAGTTTCTTAACGTTTCTCACTACCGTGTTTCCGAGCGTATTTAGACCGACGACTTCTCATTTCTTGAGCAAGTCTGCGTTTAAAAAGTGCACGGAATGTCTATCTCAGGACCCGACTTACGCAATTCCCATATTCATTATTGAAGTGGGTGGACGGGCTACTTGTGAAGATTTACCTCTAGGAAAAATGCTTTACGTTTCTCATTACGTATGACATAATTCTCCTAGACTACACAACTTCAGCATATGTGAAATATTTTCTCCTCTCCATAGACATGGAGAAAAACTACATGCCATTGTATTTAAACCGACATTTAAAATGTTCAGAGACCCCTGATGCATACATGCAAAGGATGCGTCAATTAGGGGATTTCAATGCCGGATTGCCAAAATAAAAGAACCACAAGAGTTACCACCTCTACAGTTTGAAAAATCAAAACTGTATGACAGCCGGAAGTTACAGGTCAAAACGCAACGTCCGATTATGATAAAGGAAGGCGTCTATGAAATGGAATTTAGTACGGGAGAAAGAAGTCTTCAACAAATGGATCGAAACAGTAGAGGATCCATTTTATGCATTCACGTTTAAGAAGATGTATAGTTTTTAATTAAAATTCAGATTTTCAAATGTAAATGTTATGTTAAAGATATGATGCAAACGAGCATGCATCAAAAGGTTCTTGCAATTTATTCTGGAAAAGTCTCTATCAAAGGAAACAACGACATTATGCACCTGACATGCTTTACTGACTTGAGACACAACACGACATCGTAACGCTCTTCGCATAGATTTATCGCATTGCACTATTATTTATCCAAAAGTAACGGCTGGAAATGCCTTTGCCAAAGATTCGATTTATTTCAATACGCACGAATTAGCATTTAATAGTTAGTTTAAAGACTTCCGAAAGCGCAAACAGCCGCTTGGGTTTATCATTATCATTCATTGCTTACATGTTAAACTATTCCCATATTTATATTTTATGTATATCATTTCGTTATGTTTAAACATACGCATCTTATGATGTATTTCCCATGTAAAACATGTTTTATTTCCTATCTAGGCTATAATTGCTGGATGAGTTACAAACAATGTAAGCAAGATAATTTCTCCCAAGAACAGCGATTAAGAACGATCTTAGGGAAAAACTTCTCCAATATTAATCTAGTAAGTGCGAGTCTTAAACACGCTTAAGCATCAATTGGTTTTGTAAGCTGATCTCTATCTTACGATTTAAGAATAAAATCCTGTGAGGTGCTCATATAATACCTCCGTACGGCCAACGTAAGCTCTGGTTTACACTGAAACAATAATCTGTTTTCAAACCAGGGAAAAGTAAGAACCAACGATGCTGTGAGCTTTGCAAGAGAAACTAAATGATTACGAAATTCCTTTGTATGTAGTTCCATTCGTCCTGTCTAGTCTCAACAACTTGTGGTTTTAGGCAAAGTGTTTAACAGAAGAACAAAATTGTTGAAATTTAGGAATTAAAATCCATATAGGGCCTTACAGGAGAAAAAATAAAAGAACACCGTTTTTAACTTTAGCTATAAGTTTTTGTTAATGTTTGTGTTTCATTAAGGAGAATGATAAGCATGCATATAGTTGGCTTCATAAAAAACTGGTTGTTCACTTCATGAAATTCATAGCCAAAGCTATTTGGCAAGTTTGAAATGAAATTGGATAGGTATTGAATGCAATTTGCAACTCTGTAAAAATGAAATCCCTATTTTTTCTCTCATTAATAATACAAGACTTTTACGTTTCATCAGGGGCGTAGGAACAGTTTCACAAGCCCTGGTGCGCTCCAAACAAAGGGCAAAAAAGCCTTCACCTTCTAATCCAATTTCACCGATGCCAGTCCTAATAAAAAACTTAGGGCTATTGAAATAGCTTTACCATGTTCCTGCTACACTAGAATGCCAGGGAGACGACAATTCATCAAAAGTCTTTTTCCTTGTCCACCAAATAGTCATATCGTTCCATTTTTAAAATTTCGTATTGAATTTAATTCCTGTGAATGGACGTGCCTATTTAATATTGTTCTAGAGTCCTTAAGGTGTATCTCTTACGGAAGATGCTTTAGACTTGTAAACTAATTTGACTAAAACAGACTGTAAGAATGGTTGATTGCGGTTATTTTTTTGCTGTGTTAATATTTAGGTTTTTTCACAATTTTCAGTGGAATGTGAACTTGATATGATAAAAGCTAACCAACCACGGGAGATAGAACTCGATGAGTGAAATGTTTCTAATTCAAAAGCAAACATCTGACTCTAATTAAATATTTCCCGATACAGACACTATAATTTAGCACGAAATCAGTTTAATGATTGCTTGGTACGAAATGCCGTTACATTACGACATTCACGAAGCTTAATCTTTGGAAATTGGGGATGTCCTTAAAAAACTCTACGCAGGTGAATGTAAATCTTGTGGCAAGATTCAAGATATTGTGTTCCAAAATTATTTTGCAAACCCTGATTGCGATAACTTAGCACAAAGTCATCATTAACTGACGAGTTTGGAAACATGACTTTCGATTGACTTCAAATACAAGCAAGATTTCATTGACGACAAAACACGTTCTAACAACGTTTATAAAATGTTTCCTTCGAGTTAGAAACTGTAACTGACTGGTGAAGTTTACATGCCGTCTTACGTTACGTGAATGCTGCTTCAGTTACTCTCTTCCAAACTGTAAGCCCCTCAATTTCAGTACGAATCTAAAAGAGGAATATCAAGATCAAAATTAATAATATGCTTTCATTACCAGTAGAGCTTATGGTTTAGTATTATCTGTCTTTGGATTCCGAAACTGGACAGAGAAATGTATTAGTGAATGTGGATAAGTCCTAAAATAATTTTGTTGCACAGATGTAGCGGAATTTTGTTGTTTTTAAACTTCTGCTCCAAATCTGCGATATCAAACTCTTCATAATGCAGCCTAATAACGTCTCTCCAGCCATGGTTTGCCAATTACACCAGTAAACATTTCGGTTCCCCGCCAGCCCATTTCTCAACTAACATTTTTTGTCGTGGATTTTGCAAAAAGTCGTATTTAAGTTCCTGTCCTGAGTCTCATTAGAAATGATTGCACCAGTTGTTTATATTTCATTTCAGGAAGCTGCGTAAACTCAGGACTTAACATTAAATATTAGTGTCTTGAAATAAGAGACAGTACATGAGCTTCCACGCCCCTGTTTGTTTAATTGTATTAATTCATATTCATATGTATCAACAAACATATTTGACAGCCCCTAAACCGGCTCGGTCAGGACTACCTTTACTCGTATCGCTTAAGAGACTGATAAGGGTTACAACTGCCTACTCATATATACAAGGTTGAAAAGTTTGAACAAAGCCACCAATTTTCAAATGTACCTGAGAAAAAAAAAATCTTTCCAACCCTGCGAATATTTGAGTACTTAAAACAGGTTTCATTTCGAATAATCTTGATAACAATGAAAAAAATCGGCAATGATAGTCGGCTGGATTGCGAGATATTGTTCATTAAGCCAAATTTGCTTAAGTCATGAATATGTTTACCCGTTTGGCTAATAGTATATAGTTAATATGCATATGATATCACAAAGTTCACATATAAAATGCTTCGGTCCAGCCAAAATGCTTATTGTAACTTATTCAACATTTATCAACAGGATGTTTCTTATTGTTAATGTTTAAACCTCATGTAATTGAATTAGCGAACAAAACTTTGCCAATTATGTATGGTTTGAGAGAAACTGGTACGATTTTATAATATTTGAACACCTCAAAACCAAATGAGTCTGATTAGTTCCACTAGTGGAGCCAAAAACATACAGAAACAGCTTTTCGGGTGACTAATGTCTGCAATAATCATAACATTGTGCGACACCTCCGTTTGCAAATTATTTTTTTTAAAGCAGAGAACCTTTCCTTAATTTAAGTCACACAGTATTTCTTCCGGTCTGTGAGAGTAGTAACATAATTTCATACAAGAACGCAGCTCACTCATTATTTGTGTACTAAGTTTGTTAAAACGGAATTTGTGACTCATTTTTAATATTTCAAATCGACAGACACTCATTCATTAGCTGACCTTATCACCAGTACTCTAATCACGTAGCATCCATGTGAGATGATAACCAAAGGGTTGTCATACTTTCTGGTGGGTGTGATGCTCCTGAACAAAACTCCTGAAACTTGATTAGCAGGGCCGCTCTTGTGTTTTTCAATTCCAGTTATGATTGATGTTATCACTCCTAAAAACACAAGGAAATAATTTTTACCGCTAATTTATTGCTCAGAGCTTCCAAAAATACTACAGGCAGTAAACTTACAATTTGCTCAATGATGCAATGGCAGTAAAGTCAGGATGGCATGGTAAAAACTGTAATGTAAAAATATTATCGAACTCGAGTTCCAATATGTTTATACATTTCACTTTAATTAAATGATGAAAGAACATACCAAATTGTTACCAGTTCGGTGCACGTTTCCATCCATTTACATTTTTGGCAAGCTTTATTAGAGTATCCTTGGTCAGATAACATTCACAAGCTGCAATAGTTTGCCAGAAGAAATAATTTTCCAACGATTGCTAGGAACAAAATTATATATAATATATTGATGTATAAACAAACTAACAAGTCTTAACTAAAAACGAGAAAATGGCTGATAAACTTACTGGCGAAGGCAATCAGGCCTCGTATTAAGTCGTTTCCATAGGACGAATTAAATAACGGTCCACAGGTTTTAAACGGAGGAGAAACTCACAGTCAAAATTCCCATTTCACTAGCTGCATTTAGCAAGACACACTGAGAAAATAAATTCACTGGACGAAAAAGACTGTGTTGCTAATGCTAACCAAAATGTGAACACGTGTTGATAAGCTCAACTTGTGATCTTTGCGAGGTCACCAGTGTATAAAACTGGTCATCAAGAAAAGTTGGGTACATAATTTTCAACAGTTAAGCATGTTTTATATCAAACATTATTTAATTTGGGCTTGTTGGTGTGTGATTTAGTAGCATGCGTTGAGAACGTGCAACTTGAATGAGACGCTGATCTACTTTTGGCATTGAGTAATCAATCAATACCAAGTCGTCTTACCAGTTGTGCATTTACAAGTCTGCAGACAGTGGCATCAAGATTTACTCGCGTAAGATGAACTACATGCATGCATGCGAGTGGCGCAACTTAACGTAAGCGTAACAATCAGTTAAACTCAAAGGTCAGGTCAGAATGAATGGTATCAATGAATTATGAATAATGATGGAAAATGCCTACATATCAACCCATATTAAGCTCTTCAATAAGGCTAAACAGACACTAAATTTGAAAACCTGTGAGAGTACATTTTTATTTGTTTTGAATTTTTACAACGCAACTATGAACCCGGCTAAGAATGCATTGTACACATCTGAAAACACTTGTTTCCAGCAGATTTTTTAAACCATGGTTTCCATTCCTACAAACACTCATTTACAACGTGTTTCACGTGTGCACTAGTCGACATTATTATAAAAATGTTCCTTTGACCTCTAGCCAACGATAAACAAAATCTGAGTATTTCAGTCGTCCGGCAATTTTTTATTAAAAACTAACTTATCTGCTCTTGTAATGTATTTTCATGGTTCTTATCGCTCTTAATTATATAATACATGTTTCACTGATATTAATATGAATGAATTCATAGCCATATCAATGAAACATATAATTTCGCTGTTTCAGTCTAATTAAATATTCCAACAAACATGTTGATTGAGATTTTAATTTATTCAGATGAATAACACTCCCACCTAAAAAGGATGACGTTCATGCGATGCTTAAAGAAACAAAAACACGACCATTTTTTGTAAAATGTGGTACAGAAATAAAAATTCCAGTTGATTTGTGCTGTGTGTCTACACCTGCACCTCCAGGCAACATTGGTGAGGACTACGAATTGACTAGTCGCTGAGTTCCAGGATAAGTATTAGTTAGTTCCAAATTATGATGCTATTCATGATATGAAGCATGACTTTGTTTAGCGTGTTATGACATTGAAAACTTTTGAAAGAAGACTTGTTAACAAATTCTAGTTTGTTAGGGTCAATTCCTGTAAAGCGTGGTTCTAAGGTTAAACTTTCGGTATGACCCAAAGAAGTAGTGTGTGAGGTGTTTATTATTAGCGGAGAGCAGCAAAATCCACAAATGAAGTATGGCTTAAAACGATACACCATAGTGAATTGTAAAAGGAAAAATGATATTCTCTCGCTTTCGAACTTTTTGCACGATTGCTTTGATACAGGGAACCCTTAGACGCTGTTCCGCTACTTATTGAAAGGGATTTGATTTAACCCTATCTGCATATGATCGGATTTGTATTTTTAATCCACATCTGGGTCTTTGAGCTTACAGAAAGATTATAAAAGTGCGTACAATGCGCTTTTTATCCAGTTGTAAAGAGGTGTTTCTTGAAAACACAAGCTTTCTTTGAAGTGGTGTCAAAATGTTTTAATTTAACGCTGCAACACTCATTCCAGTAAGCGTTCTTGTTGTGGCAGTAGTCCAACGGTCCAAGTGCACAGACCAATTGACGAGCAACAAACAATCTTTCGGCAAAGCTTGCAACAGTAGCGTTGATTGTGATTCAAGCCAATGGCTAACTTGCGGCGAAGAATCTGTTTGTGAGTGTATCAACAAAGATGACTCGGTTTACAGTGAGTCCCTCCGTAAATGTGTAGCTCCTGCAGGGGGCCTTTGCGACATATTTTCCCATGAAAATGTTAACTGTGTTACAGGTGCCACATGCAAGTATCGTCAAGGGGGTCTTTTGTCATATGACACATGTTTTTGCACTTGTGTAACGACAGAGTATTTCCAAACTGAAGAAAACTTTTGTGAACCATTTGGAAACATGAGTGAGCCGTGTAACGACAGTAAACAATGCAGAGTTTTACTGGAATGTGGCGCTGGAAATATTTGCACATGTCCCGGTTGGAGTAAATATGACGCTATGTCAGAAAAGTACATTATTGATGTTGGTCACACTCTTCATGGATCATCTTAGGTTCAAAATATTGGTTGTGGCCGTGGGACCCACTGTCATGTAGTGCAAATAGTGCTGACATGACATGACTTTTGGTTCAAAAAATTCATATTTATGTTATATCTTGTTTTGTTTTTCTAAAACTGAATAAAGTTTAATCAAACTAAATATTGAAATAATCAAAGTACAGTTTTCATTTTATTGTAATAGGACAACAAAGTTTCTGGGTATAGAGTTGTAATGACGCCACGAAAGTGTGCATACCACGTCCGCAGTTTGGTGCTCCCCCAACAGTGGACTTACACACAAGCTGTCTTGGAGTTACTCATGATCTCTTTAGTCACCTCAATCGCCCAGTTGACTTGGCATTGAGAAGATAACGCTGTTGTGACCCTGTCCCTGCCAATCAAATCAAGTGTTTAAAATGTAGGGGAATAAGTGTTATAATGCTGCGAATAGTAGTAGTTGTTGGAGTAGTAGAATTTCTTATAAAACCAGTGGTATTTTTGCCGTTGTTCCTAAAAAACCTTTGTATAATGGGAATGGTGAACATTGTTTGAAATTGGATACTCGGATTGGGTTCGGAAGAGTAGCTGTAATGGTGAATGGCTCGTCGTAGGGACATCCTGGATAAGTATTCACAAGCCGTTTCACCGACTCTCGTCGATGAATGTAAAATTGTCGACGCTGAGCTGCTTTCGTAGCTGGATTGCAGCACAAAGCACCGAAAATCTTTGTGCGAATTAAAACATCCAATGAGCTATTTTCAAATTTTAGGACAGGAGTAAATTTGCAAATGAAGTTTTAAATTTGAAGTACCCTGCTTCAAGGATCCCGAATTTAGCTAGAGCTATTATTACAACCATCCATTTTGTTCCAAAAACGCTACGCCAAACAAACGGACAAAAATGCATCAATTCAGCTTTGGTATTTGGCATAAAACTGTTAATCTGTGGACAAGTTTTGACTCACATTTTTTTACTTGACCTAAAACTAAAACCAACATTTATAAAATTGTCGAAGCTAATTACTCGTGAAACATCCTGTGAATTTTCTTCTAAAACTGGTTTTAAAATCGTCACGATAAAACAACTAACCAGGAAATGACCAAAGTTGATGGAAGCGTTGCCGTTTCTTCTGTTCCACTCTAAACCAGTAAATTTCTCACCTGTATTCCACACTTTGTTCACAACACATCCACCTGTAGTTTCAGCGTCTGCAACGGCTTACGCTTTAACACCAATTCATATTAAAAATTTTCTTTTTTCTGGTCACTTGTTGCAAAATATTTGTTTATTTTTTTGTAGGGGATCATGGCTATTGACTCACGCTTTTTTATGTATTTTTTCAAACATTTTTATTTATAAAGTTTTATTATAGTTCAGAAATCACCGTGTTTTGATCTTAGGGAACATTGTAATCCAAATATTGGTAGGCTAATATATAATACATGCCTGTGCAAAGTTCATTATGAAGTATGAATTGGTTTTGGATGGATTGGATTCTAAAAGACTTGATGTTTCTCGGGCATTTGAAGGCTAACTAGTTGGTTCTACATTGAAACATCATTCTCATCGTCTATCGTTCCACTATAAACAAACCCCTGTTGTTACAGAAAAAATTTCGGGCACCTGCAGGAACCTGGAAAGGATTTCTGGCGTCTAAGCGGTATAGCGCGCATGGCGTTACGCAGTCACACCATACATTACGATATTAGAAAGCTTCGCTAAAGCCTAATAAACAATATAATCAAGTTTTGCATGACCATTATTTCCTCCGGAGACAAAAAGCTTGTTAGCTTCCCTATTACAGTTCCAATGCCTTTAAATTCCAATCCATTTTATAGCAACTTCACACAAGTTTAAGAACAACCGAAATATTTTGCACGAACAAAACCTAAAAGTTAAAAGCTTTGAAACATCTCTGCATTGGATGACCTGCATCGGTTGTCTGAAATGAGAATGAGATACTTCCGTTGGGGCTGTTAATCTTTGGCGACTCGTAACCATATGATTAAATCACAATTAGTTAGTTATGTAATAATTAGTTTTTTACAATCCCATATAAGTTAATGTCTGGAGTCTGGACCAGAATTCAAAACTAAACAATGCTAAACCATCACATATGAATAAAGACCCCGTAAATATCGCATGGAACTCCCAAAGCATGTGTGTTTTGTTTACAAATTTTTATCAGCCTGAATCGCACGCACGATGGAATTTATGAGAAAAGCTTAAATTTTTTATTTTTAGTTAAAGTTTCAGTTGTCAGCTCCCCGTTTGAGATAGACTTTTATGTAGATTCCTGTTTGACCCTCCGGTGACTAAGTTAATCAAGTTAAAAAAAATCTTTGCCGAAGAAATTAGGAAATCTATTTGTGAGTTTGACTTTATAAGGAGTAAGGTTTCCCCTTATTCCACAGTTCATCATCCCATGGCCCAACTCCAACCCAAGACCTCCACGATTCCTCCCAGAATGCCACCTCACAATCCAAACCCATGACCAATGCC
>JAAXOA010000710.1:0-20401 GCA_036561885.1 Salina celebensis
TGCAATGTAAATATAGAGCAGGGCTGGACACCACAATGGATAGGTTATCGTTTGTTTAACATGTCATCTTTTGAAGATAACTATGAACCGAATATTGATATGATTTGGTATTTTTAAATTAAACATTACATTGTAAATATATTGACTTGAAACTGCATCTGTGAATTTTCGATTAGTAATTGTAATTCAATTGTAAGTGAGAAAGTGAGTTTGCATATGAGCCTGTGCACTGTCGACCTCTGCCTTCCAGTAGGCTCCTAAGGATGTATTTTGCACAAAGAAACCAGCAGATGAACCAGTCACGGTGATCATAAGCAAAGTAGATTGTGTGAATGTGGCAGCCTTCTAGGAGTTGTATTGTTGATGTGAGTTTTTTATGTTATCTAAGCTTCCCATGTGTCATTGTGACATGTGTGTGGATAGGATGTATTATGTAAATCAGCTTTTCTTGAGCTTGTCCCTCGTCTTTCCTTGAAAATAAATGATAAGCTGAAGAAGCACCACTACTAGTATTGAAAAAAAAGAGTTGAGCCTTTGTCCAGAAGTGCGAATTATATAAAAAAAAGTTTAAAGAAAACGTGCTCGTACATCCATACAATACTCCATCCAGAGCGCATATTGACTGAGTAAAGTCAAGCAAATTTTTTATGCACAACAAGCAGAGTTGTTATATTAGGACCATTACGTTTTTATGTATTCACTACTTCAACTCTAAAACCCACTTCACGCAAAAAGCGAGATGAAATGCTTGGCGAACCTCCATGGGTGAGAAATCTTGTGAAGTCTCGGGCTTCCCTTGTTTCTCAGCGTGAACACATGAAACTAGATTAACACTACGGCCTACACTGAAGCACTCTCCACCGATGATTTTTTCCTTACCAAGTTTTCATCTCTACTTCGCATAGCGTATCCCTTGTACAGAGCTTCACGATCACAGTACAACTTTTAATATTACTAAATACACACTCATGCTTTTTCATATTCACAGCCCCAACTCTTTTTTTGGCTCGTACAAACTAGCCCTTCCATCAGAACAAACTTGGTTCTGCTCCTGTTTAGTTTGGTTGTAACCCAAGTTGATGGTCTCGCTGTTTGGGTCGGGGTTTTGTCAGAATAGTTCCCTCGATCTTGCAGTGAGTGAGTGGCCGAGCTGCTGTTGAAAAAAGAAGAGCTCTTACGTATATTTTTACTCCCTTTCCAAGCTGAGGGTATCCCTTGGACTTGCATTCAGCTGACATCAGTCACTCCTTGGCTAACCATCAGTGCCCTTCTACCTGTGCTCCAAAAATAAAACACATGTAAATGCATTGAAAACTTTTGCCAACAGATTTGACACACATTTTTTGGGATTTCATATAAAAAATATATATACGTACATACGGTACATACGTACCATTTCCTGTGGTTTTTTATCAAAAAAATTAACCAGCCACCAAAGTTGTTCCCAGGTATTTTGTGTAAAAAACTGGATTTTGTCGACTTTAACCATCATTTGCTACGGATTGAAAAACAAGTCTTTTTGTTTAGCCGCTACCGGTTGACACTTATCTTTGAATGATAAGAAACGGAAACATTCCAGTGAAAATTATTTCGTTGAAGGAAAAAAATATATTGTCAATTAAAATGATAAGGAGCTTCATCCAGACGAAAATTTCATCAGACTTACCATGAAAGCTCCTACATCATTACTGTTGACCCCAAAAAACGACGCAAGTTGATCCAAAACTGCACTGCAAAAAAACTTTATATAAAAAAATCTAAATAAAAATTCTTGGTACGTGACAGAATTGACACCAACAGAAGAGGTGATGATAGTTTGTTATATTTAAGTTTTATCAGTGAACTTGTTTAATGACTCATGGTGAGACGGTGATGCATATGAGTGCACTTTTTTACATGTGGTGATATTTGAGACACATCTTGTGCTAAAAAAGACGAATGGTTCAGCAAAGTGGCAAAGAATGAGAGGTTTGTGGTAATGAAGCGAATTATTATTACTTCTTTTACATTTCCTATCTGTAATAAGGTGCAAGGTTAACAGGCGACAAAAATCTCGCGTAAGAAAAAAATATATAGATATTTTATCTTACTGTCCTATGGCTTATCTCAAGCATTAAATCATTTGCTTGTTGTGTGCATACTAACTAGAATAAATTTTGTTCTGTAGCGAAATTTTTATTCAGTGGTTTGGTAAATATGACCCACACACAGCCATAAATACTATTTTGGCTGGACGACGAGAGAAAGTGTGACTGATAGAGGAGCTTGAAAAAAAAGTTGCGTTGATAATATTTCTGGGGCATTACGAAATAAAAACGATAAAAAAAGGCAACTCGTAGAATGTTGAGCTATCGGAGTCATACATCCAGTAAGATACGTTGTCGTTCATAAACCTTTTGTGTCTATGAAACTTTATCTTTAAAAAAACTAGATAACCACAAGGTGATTTATAAGCTACGTTTGAAAAAAACGTCAGCAAAAATTGATAGGACCCAACTTAACCTGGATATTTATTATACCTAAAGAAATTTTTATAGCTGAAATTAAAATTCCAACCTTGTTTTATCATTGGAAATATTGTAGTTTAAAAGTTTGAAGTTTTTAGTTTCTTCGTTGTAGGTTGAATAAAAAAACTCGTCATTTTTCAAACAGCGGGCTAAATTTTTGCGCATATGAGTTGTATTGCAAAATGCAGCCATTAAAACTACCAGTTGACCAGTTCTATTCGCCTGTTAAATTCATGGACCATGGTGCACATAAATATTGGCTGTCTTTCAAGGCAAACACCTTCCCTATTATTTAATCACTCTCATAAAATTAAATGAATAATATATAATATATAAATGCACTACCTACTTTTCATACTCGCAAGTGCATCCGAAACAAGAACTCTTGTTTGTTATCTTAATGTGAGCTTGTTTGACACAAGAACAGCTCAAGCAAAACTCACATCCATTTTTTTCTCTTTTTATTCGCAGATATACCAGGATTGCTAGTCTATTCGGAACGATCTGAAAAGGAAACAAACTGATTAAACAAAAAAATAGGAAAGAAGTAAAAAATATGCAGTTTTTTCGTGTTATAAGAGTAATTATTGCAGAAAAGTAATCATTAAAATTCATCTCATTTGTACGCGGCCGGGAAAATAATTTAAATTGTATCGCAGAATCGACATCCACTAAGTGATTACTATTTTTTCCTTTCAAAAGAAAAAAAAATTGTATGTACAGTGCACTCAAATGAATTTTTGAAGAAAAGAAAAAAAGTTGAAAGAAAGTGTGAAGAGAAATATCACGTAGTTTACTTTTTTCTTGAGAAAATATTTGTAAATTTCGAGAGCTACGTATGATTGCGCAGCAGCACAACGTTCTCCTACCGGACCAAGCTTATCCAAAGGGTGCCGCTAGGACTAAGGAGGATTTGTGCAGTCAAAACACAAGTTCAAAGAGGTTCCTTGGCTCCCCAGAAAAAGCCTCCAAACTGTTGTTCGAATCCTTCGTCAACATTTCCCCCTCTAAGGCCGACGACATGTCAGACCTGCCGCAAAGTAAGTGTTTTCAAAAAAATCTATCAAAATATAAATTTTACTTTCTTGACAAGAGCCACATGTAAAAAGTTATAATGTATGGACCCTCCTTGTAGAGAAATATATACCTAGTCCAAATATTTTAAAGAAACGCATATCCCTACATATTTAATTAGCAAAGCTTGAATGTTTAATGATCCTTGCTACTCAAAAAAGATAAACATCTTTGTTAACTTTATGCCTGGATGAGCATGCATTTTTTTATAGAAAAATTCACTTGCATATCCATCAGACAAAAGACGTGCTAATGTACAAAACTGCATTTTTTTTGACTAATGAACTTTTTTTGAAATATCACATCCTGAAAAACCGCTGCAAAACATATTTCTCTTTGAAAATTAAAATTAAGGCTGTTAATCATCGAAAGGCTTCCTCTTATCATCCCGGCTATTAATTACTCGCAAAGGAAGTATTAAACTAACAATTTATTAGAGTAACTAACAACTGAGTTTAACAATGTTGTGAACACTAATGCAGTCATTAAAACTGAGTCTTTAAGTAGAAAGACACGTGTGTTGTGTGTAACTATTGTAAAGCCCCGTTTCAGGATTGATTGCAGATAGGTCAGGTTTTTTTATTGCAATTTCGCGAAGATCAACGAAGCAATTAATATAATAATATAATGTATCCAAATAGTAGTTTAGATGAGAAAAGATAGCGAGTTGCACCAATGCAGAAATTGTTGTGTTATTGTATGAAGAAAAGAGAGACTTGTTAAACACAATGATAGCAAGTGCATTGATAGACGGCGTAGGAGGGTTGAGTAATTAAAATAAATTGTAACATTTAATGCTGATGCACATCCTTTTGGAAGAAAAAAAATACTTGTTGGATAACTAGACGGCTGTGAATCGCTTACCGTTTTTTTTTTCTCGTATGCAAAAGCGCTATGAATATAAAACAAGCATAACATGAAAAAAAGTATATATTGTATTCTACTTTAGATATGTTTACATTCTTAACTATAGCGTTGTTTGTGATTAAAAATCTTGATGATCCATTATTATGCAAGATTTAGTCGTGTTTTGTTGAAATGTTTACAGTTTTTATGGACTACGCAAAAACATAGTTAAAGGTTTTTTTGCGAGTAAAAATATCTACGGTTTGTTTGGCGGATATAAACTAGAGATAATCTTCAGAATGGGAATTGTATTTATCGCTACTAAAATTTAATTGTTTGACACTGAAGCACGTATTTATTACGCTTGGGTCGATTGTTTTTAAACTTGATACGTGTTGAACACGCTGCGAAAATTGTAGTGAGTGTGAAAAAGTCAGTGAGTTGCACAGCAGTTGTTCACCTGCATAACAAAACAAGTCCGAGTTTTCTTTCTGCTAATAAATTAGTGTGAGGAAAATGGCTAATTAGAAAAATAAAGTGAAATGAGCTTCTGTAAATACGTAATAATACTTTTGTTGTGATGAGCTTAAAGAAAAACAAGGCACTCCCGAGGGGATTACTGCAGTTTTGAAATGTATATGATTGCAATTTAAATGAGGAGACATAAATCAACTCATCATCGCAACTAATAATCTAAAAAAAATGGCAAACGTGTGTACAATATAGAGTTATAGGGGTGCACACGCAAAACATATATAATTCTTTTTGCTTACTCATTTATTAGGTTGTTTGAGCCGACGATTTTTTGCACACTGTGCAAATTTCCGCTCTTCTCATTACACAAAGGCTAATTAACATTTTTAAACATTTGGAAAACCTGCTCGCAGTCGGAAGTGAATTATACAGTTTGGTCAACCACAATAATACTCATGTGGGTGGAAATATATTATAAAGTTTTATAAATGTGTTCACACTTTTGACTCTTTTGTTTGAATACGTTTCTCTCAAGGATTTAAAAAAAAGTTTTGTCTGTGCTCCGGGTTCGTAATGAGATAGCGTAATTGCTTATTTACACAAAAAGGAGTTGTTTCAGGTTGGATGGGTGGGTGGTGGTGATAGTTTTTTGTTAGTAATTCCCGATTTTTACTTTCTTGATTCATTACAAAGCAAGTTTCATTTTTACAAAAACCCGTGAGAGATTTTTCTTTTCTTTTCATTCTAGTTATGCTCCACCGGAAAATAAATGTTTTCCGGCTGTCAGTCATCATCTTTAAATAACATATTTCTTAATTCTTGTTGAAAACAAGTAGCTGCTCAATGTGAGGATCAATGTTTAATGTATGACTGGTTAATAAACAAACGTTATCAAAAGTGTATCTGTCATTTTTATTCATTTAAAGTGGGACAGAATGTATAATAGAACAGACTGGGCTTAATCATCACAGAAGTTATACCGCTGCTCATCGAGAACTTGTCAAAACTTAAGAAAAATGGCTAATGAACTTATTAATTTCACACGACTGCCAGTTTTTCCGAATGAGCGGATAGTTCAAAAAGGCATACATTAAGAGAGAAAAAAAATTGAAGCTCACGTTTATTTTCTTGAATATTTTTTCATATAAGATGTTATTTTTTAAAGAAAAAACGATGATTTGGCACGCCTTAACATAAACCAGGTTGCTTGTTCGGGAGTTCTTTTCAAACCCAATTTTAATTGCGTAGGCAGAGGCGCCCTGCACTTAATCAATCGCAATCGCGTTTCAGGAACATTTTTTTGCGATGGTCAAACTAAAAAAGGACTTTTTTCGGCATGTCAAAAGAGAACTGTGAAGTGACAATGTTTTTCATATAAAAACATTTTAAAAAGAGGGAGCAGAAAATAATATCATTTAAACTTTATCGTGACCAAGAAAATGGTACCAAGGAAGGAGCACATAAAAAGGCCGAAAAGCGAACAAAGTCTTGTCCAGTTTACTCTATAAAAAAAGAGGAACAAGGGCAAGTTTAATTTTATGTGTCACACACCTACCAAAGGGTGCCGATACTGAAAAAAAAAACTCTATTGTTTCACGTAATTGTCATGTATATTTTCATATAAACAAGGCTCCAAAGGTTATCATGATGGCAAGGCATTCAACAAGCCTAATTTTAAAGCTGCGGACCAGTAGCTTGTTAGCTTGATGACGCAAGCAAGGAAGTCTTGAAAGAAACAAAAACTATTTTTATTTCCTCTTATCAACACTAGGAATATATAATCCACTAGAGAATATGTAAATGAGGTGGGTTTTTGGTGCATAAGTTACCTATTAACATGTTCTCTACTAAATCTTAATTGCCCGTGCGTTAGACTGGAAAGTAGATAAAATTAGAAAAATCAACGAAACTCGTAATGAGTTTGCTATCCCGTCAACTGTAACGGAGCACCATGCAAAAAAGATTGTAGTTTGGCATGCATATTTCCACGTGAAATAATAATACAACTACTTTGTCCAGACCTTTTGTTTGATCACACTTGCCGCGAAGTTATCTCGATTCGGAGTTAATTTATTGCGTAAAAATAAATTTCTAAACTTGCCAACTGGAAATCCTCTCTGTCCGTCGATAGCAAGAAAAGTATGCATCAAAAGTTATCTAATCATAAGAATTATGATCGGTCTGAATATGAGCAAGCAAGTGCAACCAAAGTTTTGCGTGGGATTTTTATTTTCATGGGTAAAGTTTTTTGATTGACTTACTCGTTTCTTATGCTTGAATAAGTAAATAAATAGAGAGTTAGTGTTGTTATAATTTCTGACATGATATGACAGTTTATTGGCATTGACTAGACCACAGGCTGACTTTACGCAGTTTAATAAGTTGATTCATAAAAACTTCTTGGGCTGCACATGCAAAGGAACAAAGTTTTAGTTTTTTTCATGGAGGAAGCCTCCAGTCACGTAAAATGCTTGTTCAGGAGGAAGGAAAATAGGATTTTGGTGTTGTCAAAACAAAACAACAAAAACTTTCGAGATGAACATTCACAAGCAACCTTTTCTCCGCGACGGTCAGACGACAGCAAAATTTTCAAATCTTTTCACATAAGCCATAGTGAGAAAAAAAATTTGTCACAAAAAAATGTTGAAAAGTTCATTGTAAAAGTGTTCTAAATATGTTGGTATGATAAGCCAGTATAATGAGTGGTCATTTAGGTTGCGTAATAAGGTTTTCTTTTCATGTCAATGTCTCATGAAGTTGTGGGCGACGGAATGGGCGATCATGATACGTGTAGTTGTTCTATCACAGGATATCGAGAAAGATTACACTTTTTCCTGGGTTTTTGTCGTCGTCAGGAATCTTAGGAAACGGAAACGACCAACTGGAGACTTTACATTTTTTTCTAGGACAAAACTTTAGTCAGGAAGCTATAGCTCAAAGTGTTGGTCAGTTTGAAAGGAGCCTTGTAAGATAGTTATCGTTAAATAATAAGCTGTGCCAAAATGGCTAGTATATAAAAACCAGCAAGGGTATGGGATGGGCTCGTAAAAACTGTATTATAAAAGATGGATGTGAGTCACCCAAAAAAGTGTAAGCTTGCCAATCGATCGGTAGTTTGGACGAACCCATCCAGCTGCCCATTACAATTAGCGTTGCCAACGGTTTGAGTATGAATGGACAATTAGGGGAATTGCTTCTTCCAAGACTGTTTCAACTTATTTGAGGTGGCAAATACGTTTACTTTTCGTGGTATAATGCTACACGCCGTAGCGTGATGTATGCTACTAAATAAATCCTATAAAAATGTAATTTTGTCGTTAGATTAATTTTGTTCGTAGTTTCCAATCATGTCATTACCGGGAAAACAATAGGCTATTGAAAAAATAAAAATCTTTGCGAAAGGTGTAGCGAAATAAAAGAGCATCTCGCCTGATTACATCATCAATGTTTCAGAACCACCTTTTCTACAAAGACAAAAAAATCTTTATAGAAAAACACTAGCTACTTTTTTTGCTATCACCAAACAATTGCGTCTGTGAAAGGGATAAGATATATAATATGATTGTTAGAGTAAACATTGTTGAGAGTTGAAACGAGGCAGTGTCTGGAGTCATTAAAGGGCTATTACAAGGGACTTTCCCTCTCTGTGTCTGATCAAAAGGTCAGATAAGATCAGGTCTGAGAAGGCGACGCGACCACGTCGACGTCAACCGTCGTCTCCTTATGTACATGTCCACATCTCTCTATTTTTATGTGTGTTGCTGAACATGTAATGTAGTCAAATAACAACTACTGCTCCTGCCAGTTTACTTTTTTTTCTCCTACCTTTTTTTGTTTCTCTTTTGCCGAGAAACTGGATGCATGTAACACTGCTACTCCTGCTGAAAGTGCCGACTACAGTCTGCTCGTTGGTGTGAACCTAGTTTATTACACTTTTAGCGGATGAAGTGATGATCAAAACTAGTGATGACGACGACGACTGGA
The DNA here is from genome assembly GCA_036561885.1 of Salina celebensis. NCBI lineage: Eukaryota > Metazoa > Arthropoda > Collembola > Entomobryomorpha > Paronellidae > Salina > Salina celebensis. Next base: position 8,886 of record JAAXOA010000710.1, read on the forward strand.
TACTCGACGAAAAAAAAACTAGAATATAACATTGTACAGCATGAAAGTATCATTGAAGAAAAAAATATATCTGGCCGAATTGCCACTGTTGTGTATGACCATTCACAGGTTTCGTCAAAATGTTTATAAACAATATTTTCAGAAAAAACCAACAAATGTTTCGTCTATCTTGAATGGCGACGGGAAACGCGTTACAAGCTGCGCTCCAAAATATTATATTCATTGCAATAATCTGTTACGTTATGCATGCGCTTTTATTTCAACAGGGTCAGTAAAAAGGGATTATGTAACATTATCAATTACATCGCGAAAAGGACAATTTTTTTCATCCGCATTGTTGTTCTTTTCTTTTATTGTTGTTTATCATTAGACTTTGGTTTTTGAGGGTGATGATAAGCCTCTAATATATTATATGAGTAAATAAACTCGGATTATATTTTGTGGTTTGGAGACACTGAGTATCGTAAAAAAAAAGAGAGACAATTGTATTTAATCCCTAAACAAACATCATATTTGTGCAAGGCCACAGATGAACAATCTTCAATCTTGTAGAAAAGATCTATCTCTGCGTACTGACCTAAACCTATGTCATAAGCTTCCCAGTTAAAACAGTAATGAAGAGGAATCCCAGGAAGAAAACGTGCTAAAGTAGGAAAAACGTTAAGACTTTCAAGATATTCTCACAGGTTCTTAGTCTCGCCGCAGGTATTTAGTTAATGTTATTTTTCCCTGCGAAAGCGTTCCTATTTTTTCGGTGGTCGTCTTAAAAACCAGTTTTTGTGGTTTACCTTACTCGTTGAGATTTTCGTTAACAAAAAGGAAGCAGACACACACACTCACAATAGCATATCATCCTCTAAATACTCGGTAGTTTTCCTGCTCTGTGTGTGTCTGTTCCCCTATGAGCTCACTTTTTAATCACCTTCTGATCGACTTTCTCGTGACAAAAGTCAGTTTTCTGTGATGGTAACTATTTAATGGGGGAAGATCGATAAATATTACAACACATCTGCCACGAGAGTGAATCCTGTCTAGAATACCGTAGACAACACAAGCCTCATTGCAAAACTCCGTTTTTATCATTGTTTTCCTCGGTCGTTTCATGTTGTGTCTCTTAACATATCTGGAGGGAGAGTCACTCTGTAAAATGTCTTGATGGACCCCGATCAATGATTACTTTTTATTGCATATTAATATTGGAGGATTCCACCCCGTGTAGTTTGCGTGTGTGTCCATATGCCCTTCGTAATCTTTTTATCTTTGGACAGAAAAAATGGGTAAAGTGAATAAACGAGTTGTGGCAGCACGAGGTAAAAATATACTCCTGCCGTTAGAGAAAACAATCGTTGTATTACTCGCCCTAGTTTGCAGATGTGTCGACTATTTTTAGTAGATTTTTTGTTTTCCTCGGTAAAAGCTGATGTATATCAGACGCTAGCAGGTGGTATCGTTATACCCTGCAAAAAAAAGTTTGTTATGATGGAAGACCCAACCCATTGCGAAAAGTTTTTAGATCCGGAATAGGGATAATTCCGTGGGGCTGTGGTTTTACATTGTCCACTGGGAAGATGATGAGGTGCTAAATGAATATTTAAACGTCTACTTGCCTTGTTTTAGAGGTGATAAATAAGGAAATAGAACAGTTCTTTTTATGTCGCTTTTCTCATAACCGTCTGAGAAAATTTTGAAGGGAAACTGACAAACTTACCGATGAATGAATTAAAAAAGAAGAAAATGGAAGTTGAAAACAGGTTGATAAATTATGTAGACCATATTACTCCCTAATTTGAACACGGTTTGTAACTCTTTTTCTCGTGAATTTTTAATTTTTAGTGACACTTTTCTCATGGAGAAATAAAAAAGTAGCGCTCATGGGTGGTAATTAAATATTTTATGAGCATAAAATCTTCTTTTATACTAATGGACTAGAAACGAGATCGTAAATATTCTTGAAATCGATACAGATAATAGCCATATTTTTGTAGAGAATTCAGTCGTTAAATGAAGATCTCTTTAGTTTTTTAAATATTTTTTTGGCTGATCAAACTCATCCATTTTTTACGACATTCTCTCTGGAGAAAAGTATTTCTCCTGTCGTGTTTGACAGTTGCCTACAAAGTAAACACGTTTTTTTTTGTGAATGGGACTTGGAGACATGTGAGTCTGCAAATGTGTCTGTTTAATTATACCTTTTAATACACAACTTTGTCTCATGATCACGTACATGTTTTCATCTGCCTCACGAGGTACAACAAGATTTTTTTTTGTGGAGGCGCCGCCGGGTGGAGGGATATTTCGTCTACCAGGTGCGCCAACAAGTGCACAAAAACACCTTATACGCACTTTCAAAATAAAAATGTCATACGGTCGGGTTTTTTATTTGGGAAAAGGAAAAAGAAAATTATTTATTTTCTCTTCACAAATCCAACATGATTTGCCAATTACACTTAAAATGCAGATTTTTTTTACAGGCGCCAGGACACAATAAGCGTAGCTTTTGAAAGAAAAAAAACTTTTATTTCCTCTTGAGACGTCTTTTTGTCAAGGCTGTTTTGGCATGTGCTTCCCTACGATCATTGAACACAAGAGTATATAAAATTGTATGTGTGTGCTGGAGATAATAGTCTAACAAAAACAGTAATTCCCTATTCATTGAGGAGCTATTTGTGACAATAGCCTGTTTATTTCTCCTTTTCAATGGGATCAAGTATCGCACACAATCTCCTCAGACTCCATTGAAAAAAGGTAGCTCCGCTGAGTTGTAAACAAAATTATTATCCTGGCAGGGATTTGCAGAGTGGCACAGCTACACCGTCTACAGTCTAGGCACTGGATGCAAAAATCTCTGTAGATCTGACTAAGATATCGGTAAACATAGCTCCCAACACCCCCATGGGGAAAAGTTTACAGTTCTTTGTAATTAAAACATTGTAGGCAGCTATTGCATGTGTATCACGTAGCAAGCGCATCTCTGGCTGAAGAAAAGATTGCAATTCGTATTCAATGAGCGTTTTCTCCTTGTGTATCAATTGCCGAGGATTAAAAGGAGAAATCGAAGTGCTTCCTACAAAATCCTTGGTGTGTGTGAACTTTGTTAAAAAATTAAAATGCGTTTGAGGATATTTTTACACGAAAAATGAATTTGTCGGAGATTTTTTTGTGTTCAGGGAAGAAAAATACGTGAATATCCATACATTAACAAGCTCACGAGCAAAAATAGCTGTTAATACGCGAGCTACTCCCTACAGATTTTTATACTTTTTTTTTCTGGGAATTACGTGCATTTACAAATTCATTGATGCATAGAAGCGAAAGAAAAACAGATGTATTAATCTGTATAAGTGAGGCTTATTTTTCTGACAATGGACTGGGGGAAAACAACGCAAGTTAGAGCTTCATCATCACATTTTTTTGTCGTCTTTTCAACCCTTTTTCCGTATCAAAAACAATCAGAATGGGTTGGAGACAAAAAAATGTATATAGGGTCAGAGAAAAGTGCAGTATGCACCACTGATGATGTCACTTTGGATCTATTGTCATTCAAGTTATTTTAGCTTTTCTCAAAAAAATACTCATGCGTGAAAAATACATAACGAAAAAAGCGAAGATTGCACAAAAATGAATATGGTTTCATACTTGCACGAAATCTTTATCAGAAGAGATTATTTTAGAGTGATAAGGACAATTTGGGAGGATGGAGGAATTATAATTGGGACAAAGTCATGAGTAAATTTTTTTGTTTCTTGAAAAGTGGCACATGCCAAAAAAAGAGAGAAGGTAGTCCGAAGATAAATGTTTTTTTTTTCTCGTGCCAACCTAACAATAGGCTGGTTACTTACACTTGACTAAGCTGTAATACTTTTTTTGTGAGGAATAAGTTGTGTGCAGTGTCGACACGAAACATTACAAGTTTATGCTTTCAATTGGTATTTTTGGAGAGGCAGGTACTATTGTTACACATTATACACTTAACGCTTTGTACAAACGACTGGGTTTCTTATGCACAGGGGGAAATTGACATGCAGAGGTTAGCAATGCTGTGATTTTATATTCGTTATGATTTATAAGACACGGGCGCTTATCAAAATGGATTAATTTTTAGGGAGACTTTTCTTGCAAAACCCTTTGAGGTCACTGGGACGGAAGTTAGCTTGTAATTTGGCTGATGACATTGCACTTGAAACAGGAAGTTTAAAAAAACGAGGATGGATCGGTGTTTGAAATTTGAATGGAAACTAGAGCATATGGCATGACGTAACAGTATTCAAATGCGACAGAAGGACAAGGATAATCAGAGGTAGATTAGAACAGCTTTTCGGGGAGATAATAATGCGTAACGAGTCGTTTTGAAAGTATCTATTTTAGGTGTTTGCTTGTCTTATCGAGAGAAAATCGAACGGGTCATTAGATTAACCATTTGGTGCGGAGATTACCTAGTTCGTTCCACCTCCTATCATGGAAGAGTTGTTTGTAATAAAAATTGATTTCACATTTGGAGGAAAGCAATAGAGGTATTGATGCATGAGCTAATGTGCTTAAGGGATTGGAAAAGGAAATTGTATTTGATGAAAAATGGATGATCACCAGCTCATCAATCACTTTGTAATTATGTTCGCCTATTAATTAGGGCAAACGTATCACTTTAATTTTTATGAATTATCCTGCCCAGTTGGAAATAATTTTTTATAAGGGAGCGCTTTTGTCGCGTAATTACAGTGAGTATTTTACTACTGGTTTGTTTAAAAAGAAGCCGAGATTTTTGGATGAAATGTTTTTGGGTAGGGCTCTACATGATTTTTGCCCCTGTCATAAATCAAAGACTAGTAGTTGGTGACGTGTGTTTTTTTAAATGAGCTAAAATGGGTTCATACATTAAATTTTTTGCTTACTTCAAACAAATAATTCTATTGACTTGTGATTGATATAATTTTTGAGTGATTCAATGTAATGAGTGAGTATCAGATGTGGTCTGTTGCTTTACAGAAAAGCGGCGGCTGAGTCTGTGTGTCGGATGTGGATCCCAAATTCATGACCAGTATATCCTTCGAGTAGCCCCTGACCTTGAATGGCACGCTGCCTGCCTTAAATGTGCCGAGTGTCACCAGTTTCTGGACGAAAACTGCACGTGTTTTGTGCGTGATGGGAAAACGTATTGTAAACGAGATTATGTTAGGTAAAGAAGCTCAACTTTTGCACAAATACACTTTTTCCAAACTTGATTTTCATGCAAATGGCAACCAGAATTCATATAATCTTCTATGTTATCATTCACTTTTGTCTTTGTTTAGGTTATTTGGTACAAAATGTGAAAAGTGCGGACTCAGCTTCAGTAAAAACGATTTCGTGATGCGAGCTCGAAGTAAAATTTACCACATGGATTGCTTCCGGTGTGTTGCGTGCGAGAGGCAGTTGGTGCCTGGTGACGAATTTGCACTCCGAGAGGACGGACTCTTTTGTAAAGACGATCACGAAGTTCTTGAGAAGGCTGTCAATGGAGAGAACGGCTCGTCCCTGAATACCCCGCCTGCTGTAACACCTATCCATCACGAAGCTTCCAACTCAGGTTACTTTACTTTACAATATACGTTTTCCTTTCTAAAAAAAATATTCCTTTCTATATTCTCTACCACGCTTCCCTGCAGCAGCACACCTCTTTTTTATGACAGTTACACAATCAACTTGCTACGCTAAATATATAACGCTTTCCCTTTTTTCTTTGTATTCCTCGCCTACCATTTTTCCAATGGCATGTTTTCTCTCCATGATTACATATTCTCTTCGCTTGCCGATTACCTTCGTGTTCTCTTATATCATCATTTTAGGTCAGCGATTTTTTTTGTGCCTAGAAAATGAACAAGTCAATAGTACGCTAACATTCTATACACATCAGCAGCAGTTTTGGTTCTAAACAAAAAAAGTATTGTTCATGTTTTATTTTTTTGCTTCCTTGTCGCATTTCTAAGATAGTCTTTAACTTGACTTTCCCCTTCCTTCCTTATTTACTTTCCAAAATATCTTGTACACTACACCCACTCCCCCCTGTGATGTGTGAAGTCTTAAAACACGTGCTGCTACTGCGCCCAGTAAAAAAACAACATATTACATTAACTTTGACTATTTACTTTCCGAACATTTATCGTACTGTTTATTCAAGAAAAAAATATGATATGTATTTTTGTGTATAAGTAATTACATATCTAAATTGTATGATTGCATGCAATGGAAAAACATGGGTGTATGTATTTTAACATTTTAGTCGTTTAGAAGAGTGTATGTGTATGAAAATGTAGAGCTCGTGGAGTGATATAACTTGATAGGAAAAAAATCAATGGGAAGCTGAAGCCACAGCGAAAGTTGTGTTTCATCTAGATGCACTTTTGAGGAAGACTAGTAGTCACACTGTGTGGAATGTTTTCGAGGGGGAAAATAATGGTCGCTTTTTCACTCTCTCTTTCTTTGGCACAAGCTGGATATAAGAAATAAAAATGTATATACAAAAGCCTAACAGTTGCTTCCTGCTAGTCAACTATTTTCTAGAGAAGAAAATATTTCCACTCCGCTCCATTTTGCGTCCCCAGTAGTTTTTTTTCTTGTTCGCTCCCTTGCAACAAAAACGATGATGACGAAGTTGGCGTATAAAACTGAGAAATGAAATACCTATATTGTCTATAGCTGTTTCTGGGGTTGGTAGACAACATGGAAGAGGATGCAAGTTTTCAGTTCGCTGCTATCAGATTTTCCCTGACTTTTTTTTATACAATGGAACTAGTTGTATCGTAAAAATAAAAGTAGAGTGTGTGGAATAAATATGCGGCCATCCTTTTTTCGAAATGAAATTTTCGTGAAAAAAATATGGAGGAATGCAGTATCATTAGAAAATATTACAGCGATCTTTACGTGATATTTTTTTTTGTGCGGACTAGATAAAAAAAAGAGAATATTTCAGATGAGAAAAAATGAAGGCACATATATTTCGGTTTGGCTAAACAGACGAAGAAAGTTAAAGAAGTGGGCAGAAGTGTGTAGGACAGTACTGGGTCAGCGAAACGGGCCATATGAAATGCAATAGAAAACTTGGAGTTTAATCAATTTAGAAGTTGGTACTTGACGAAAAGCTGGTTTTATAAAAATTGTAAACAATAAAGAAGTGTGGATGTTTTGGTATGACGCAAAAACATTATTAGAATTGTTGGTGTTTTGTTCACCTCTGGTGTTTTTTTGGGGGAAAATAAAAGATAGAACCGACAAGAGCTACAGTACCAGCACACCATCAAAAGGAATGTTTGAGAGAATGCAGTGGTGGAAGCGGATTTGACTTGAGGTCTCAAGATTTACATTCGGATTGGCTAAAAGGAATAACATGCTTGAATGCTTGAATGAGTAGATGTATTAAATGTAGGTGCACATATAAAGAAAATGTATGGCGAGGGGTTCTTCTCTGTACTTTTATGTATGGTGGTGCAATCCAAGCTGTTTTTCTAACCGGGTTTTGCACACTGAAAAAAATCTTGTAAAGTTGTATCCACTGCGTCAATGCTGACATGTGTCGAGTTTTATAATCTGCCAAGATATTCGTCGGAAATGGTCGTGTGTGTGGGTTATGTATATTATGGTTTGAGAGTAAAAATAAATTGTAATTTTGTTTGAATAAACATCTGTACAAAGTTAGCTGAATTAGTTTCCTGAATGATCAAAAGAGAATAGAGTGACGAACGCTTGGGTTATTTAAATTTATGTAAATGTTTACCAACTTGATTATTTATTTCTTTTTATGCAAACAGTCAATTGAAAAATATTAGATAGAAATGCATTATACTTTTTATTACATCAAATATGGGATTTTGCATGAAATTTATAACGGAATTGATTTATTTTAAAAAGTGATTTCCGATAACCACACACGTCGATTGATCGTCGGCACGAGCTTGTGGCTACTTTTATGACTTGGCATTTTTTAAAGAGTTTAGCTCGCAGTTTTAAAATCGGCCTGTTTTGGATTGTACTGCCTTTTTCGGCGGGGCTAATCCGTTCAACTATTTTGTTGTTGAATCTTTTTATACAAAAAAACCTCTGATTTATTGACAAATACTCAAAAGTTCAAAAAAGATTCCGACTTGGCTTCCCACTTGGAGTTTAAAGTGGACTGTATACAAAATGGACTTACCTGACCTTTTTTTCTATTCCTGAACGTGAAGAGTCTTTAATATTAACAAAAAAATATGAAGTGTAAGAACACGGCTTGGCTGTAAGGATAAAAAAGGAATACACTTTGGTATTGAAAGCATTGTAAATATTACTCGGGAGAAGATTTTTTTAGTCGTTCTGGAGTCAACATGTCTTCCTGGTGTAAGAGGATACGAGTAAGGAATCGAGATGAACGCAGAGGTATAGCGTTTCTTTCCAAACATGCAAAATCTTACCGCGCGTATATGGCTCTATAGAGCAATGTGCCCTTTTCATACGTGACTTTTTATGTGTATTTTTACGTTTTATAGGGATAAAAAGTTCAGTGTGCATCTTTGGCAAAGAATTTATATAGAAAAGGCGAACAAAGTTGAAGTGTCATCGAAGTAGTGGTTCCTCATATTTCATATGACGGATGTGAGTATTGAGTTTTCTGCGAGCAGAGCGCCCACAGTTTGGAAGCGATACGAAAGCCCAGAACAATTTTTGGATTCTCGAGTGTGGTTGTAACAGAGAATTGTTCAAGTGTTTGCTATGAACTCCATATTGAATCTTAATATATCTCTCGAGGAAAAAAAAAACTTGGAGATGTGTTTTTTTTGGCAAAATGTTATGATGAGAAACAAAAGCCTGACGTAATTTCACAGTCCACCTGTGTATGATTTTTACGAAAATAGAACTGTCATTGTTTTTTTTGTAATTGCGAAAGGATTTTAGATCTAGTCCATGAGAAAAGGTTTATGATGAGAGCGTGCTAGAAAATATAGCTTAAAGGATGTATAGCGCCAAGATGGTTGGCTGGTGGCTGATGCCAGAATGAGATACAGGTCGTAAGACCCAAAAAATACGTAGTATCGAGACAGGATAAGTTTATGCTCAGGCAGCTGCTGTAGATAAGCTGGGTACCTTCAATTTTAAACCTAATGAATGGCTTTTGCGCTGTAATGACACGCTTTTCAGTCTNACAGGATAAGTTTATGCTCAGGCAGCTGCTGTAGATAAGCTGGGTACCTTCAATTTTAAACCTAATGAATGGCTTTTGCGCTGTAATGACACGCTTTTCAGTCTGTACCAATGCCAACATTTCAAGAAAATGTTTATGTCAATGGCAGTTTGAAGAAAATTGCAACATTTTTTATACACGTAAACAACACAGAAGAATGCGCAGAGTATAGATAATTTTGAAAATAACTGCATCAGATTTGCCAACAAAATTGTGCTTTGAAAATGCAGCAATTAATGGCTTCGTCGTGCTCTGATTCTAAAACTGCGTTTTCAATTCTCTCCTGTCAAACAAGCCATGAATTTTACACGCATCTGCACTCATGCATGGGGCACCCAAAGGGCCTGTGAAAATCGTTCTGAATAAACTTTCCCCTTTTTTTATATTGACCCATCACAGAACTCTGTGGACAAGCAGAACGAAACTTGAATGAAAGTCATTTTCAATGCAAAGTCACTGGAGACTTTGCCGTTTTTCATTTCCAAGCCTCATTGTCGTCATCATCATCATTATTATTGCCATTATACTTTTTTTTTCTCTTCTCCCGAGAGTAAACAATGAAGTCAATTCTACTGCGGCACACATTAAGATACTTGTTCCCAGCAACAATTCAATTTTTTCCCAAAAACCCACTTCACTCTGTGGGTTTGACTAAAATTCCCTCTGGAAAAGGCTTGTTTAGATTCCACCTTGGAACAGAGATTGGCAGGCAAAGACAAGTATTATTTGACTAGTTCACTGGCCAGTAACGAGATAAACTGTTCAGCTCTGGTTTTAAGGGCGAAGCCCTTCCAGCAGAAAGTTTTTTTTTGTAAAAGAGAAAAGGGTAGCAAGTTTACTTGTCTGTCAAGCCGTGTCAATCTTTTCATGGCGTGTTTTCTCTTCGTCAGAAATAAAAATGTATGTAGAGCACAATCATTTATTATTCAGTCACTATTACATTAATAATTACAGGGAAAATGTGTAACTGCTTTTGTGGTTGATTTTTTTCACAGAAAAGATTTATGATGGTATACGTGTCACGCGAATTTTTTTCTGGAAAAAGAGATTATTGTCATGTAATTCAGTACACATTTGCATGATCGTTTTGACTAATGTTTTGATATGAAAAGCTGTATTGCGTGGTAGCTTCATCATGATGAGGTCAAAAGGTTATCTCTACTTCTATATTCAGGATTCATCTCGAAAGGAAATGATACTCGTGATGGGCGACATGTAAGCGTAATCATTAGTATCAAAGCATACAAAAGAGAAAAAAGCAATCGATATATTTTTTCGACATGGGTCTGGATTCTTTAAAAATGTTGTAGATTTCGTAAATTTAAAAAAAATTAAAGAAAAATAACACAGGGTTATCTGCAGCACTGGTTTTAAATGGATTGCACTTTGAATTTGACCTTCGTTATCGAAATACTTAGCAAAAAATATTGATACATGTTTAAGTTTCGTTTACGTAAAGGTGTTCATGTGTCATTAGAAGAAAGAGAGAAAAACTCGGACTGCTATAACTGTTGGTATGAAGTTTTTACTATGCAGATTAACTGAAACGGTTCAACTCGTTGTTATTTTCTTTTTATTGTTATTTCTCTGGAAGGGCTTCCTGCCACTTTTTTTGACTGACAATTTTTCTCGTCTACTGTGAGGTTCTTGTCAATCAATATATTCCATTTCATTAATTGCTCCTGCTGATATAACACGGATAATTCTGTGGTAGTTCTTGTCCTCTTTTGAAAAAAAAAATCCATATCATATTTGTACGTTTAGCATGATTATCACCAACTCAATCTCCGTTTTTATAACACAATACCCCAAATGGAAGCCAATGCACGTGTTAGTACGTTTGTATGCGGTTCCACTGTTCAGAGTTGACTCAATACTTCAACTTGTGCATTTATAATAAGCTTTACTACTGCCACACACCAAAAAAATTGTGAGCTCTTTAAGGCTTTGAAATGTTGCTGGTTAAGCTGGCCACTTCATTGTGCTTGATAAAAAAACCAATAATGCTAAGCAAACATTTTGACTGGCTTTTGGTACAAAACTGTTCATGTCCCTGGTGGATTGGCAGTTGCAATGATAACCATCTTTTTAATTCTCTAAGGTATGAACTATCAAGTATTCTTTTTGATTGAAGAAACGTGTTCAAAAAACCCAAGTGAAGCTCATGCACAACACTCTGAAAAAACATGGAGCTCCGCTGGAAAAAGCACCTGATTTTGCGAACTCCTTATTTTCACAACTGAACACATTTATTCATCGACAGATGAATTGAATATCCAATTTCTACAAAACAGACTACTTAACTGTTGTTTCTCCAAAAAATTATATT